>JACXGK010000131.1:133156-156179 GCA_016801125.1 Novumbra hubbsi | reverse complement strand
CCCCCCCCCCCCCCGTCACCCCCCCACCGTACCAGGCCATCGACAACAGGCCCCACTGGTTCAGACAGAGAGTCTCTAGTCAATGAGTGAATGTTTGGAAGAATTAAGGCTCATCCAGTAACAATTCCAAATGTTATCTTCCCTCGTTATTGAGCTCATGTCAGGTGGATGATTTTGTGTGCTGAGTTTATGTTGTTAACTTCTGTGTGTGTGTTCGTGTGTGCGTGAATGTATTCTTTCCCTACAGACTGCTTGGTTTTGCATGTGATCCGTTTGTTATCACCATTAACCCCTCTACTTTAATCAACTAAGGGGAAAGTGTGACGTTTTGATGTGCAGTGCTGAGGAACAAAGGAGCCTTTCAGAATTGCTTTTCTTTGAGATGCAGCTACCTGATGGGTTTGAGGCGAACTATCTTCTTCCGCTGGACTTCATGTCTCCATTTTTAATTAACTGAAGGTACATTAACTCATCACAAGTGACGATAAGCACCCAGATAAGTTATAACATGATTCATAATTTATAAAGATTTTGGCTTTCATCTTCACTTCTAGTTTGCATAAAACTAATTACTCTGTAAATGGTATTCATTTAAAAAATATATATTCTTGCACAGCAATGAAAATCATTTTGACTATGGACTGAAATGTAGTAGCACATGAACAGGGAGGGCGATTAGCACAAAACAAGAATAGTCAAGGTATTGCAAAATTGTGTAGCATACTGTACTTATTGAAAACAAAGTAATGGACATATTACAGTCAAAGAAATCTGCCTTCAATAATGAATTCATGACTGAATGCAATGCGTGTTTGTAGTAAGCCTCAAAGTTACGGTAGACCAGCTTTGGTTCCTCTCCAGCAGGAAACAATGCCTTCCTGCTGTATTACAAAACTGTATAACAAATTCTAATCGACACTGAAAACAAACCGTGCATAGGTGAGCACGGTAAGTCAGTGTGTTTCACAATGTTTGTTTTGAATCAATGTCACCATGCAATTCCATTTCCACTCCTCTTTCCATTAAAGTGTCCCGGCAGGAGCTTGGGTGAGGTTGGGTTTGGGGTGAGGCGATGGGGGTGGTGGAACGCATAAATCAAAGCAGGTCCAAGGAATAGTGATCCCCTCCGAACATTTTGGACTGATTGATATAAATAACATTGTCCCCACCATCTGTCCGAACGCCGGGACCTTTCCAGTTAGTGTTGAGCCGCAACGGCAGAATAATTAATGAATGGTGTCCTTTGTTCGGTTAATAAAGACAAGACAAATTATGTTATAATCCAACTGCCGCTCGTTTGTCACAGCCAAATAAAATGTCAAATAAAAGTAGGGAGGCCACAGTGTTTGTTTAATGGAGTGAGTCGAGGCAGGGAATGCTACCTGTTTCGGTGGCTGACAGAAGCTAGGCGAAGGTAGGCTGTAAAGCCGAACGAGATGTTAAACCTGAGGGAAATTGACCAAATCATTTTAATCAGTACTCCATCAATTTCAAATTCTGCGTACGTGTAGGTGTCTTCTGTAGTTCAAACTGCCAATTGTGTTCACCTATGCATTCCCATTCAATGGGAGGTACATTATTTGTAACATGTAAGAGGTATGCCTGCCATAAATACTATTAGCATACACATATCAGCGTGCAGAATCAGGAGGTAAGATTTAGAGCCATAGCAAATTGAAATGGTGTTGATCAGTATGGGACGGGTAAACGCCAGTTCTTCAGGTATTCATGACCTGAAATCTAGGCTGGATCTCTACTATCGATCTGTGAAAACACCTAAATTGAATTTATATCCCCCATCCTGCACCTCTCTATGTAATCAGTGTGGTTTCCCTCAGAGCTGAACATTAAACTCCATTGAAGTCTAAAGAGTCATGTTAAAAGAGAAAAGTTTGGTTCAAGTGATTTATATTTAGAACATTTCACTAAGGTTAGATACATTAAACAACAATCTATGACATAGCAAACCATTTGGCTTTGCTTATTTATGAACACATCAAAAACCAAAATAATGAAATAACCTGCAGAAGTTGAGGAATATATATATATTAGCAACAAATACAGCTAAAGACACCTGGGATTCCATGAACATAATGGGCAGAAAACTGGCATGTTTCAGAAATTCAAAACAAGCACTGTATATAGCGGGCTATACCACAGACATAAAGTAGCTAATCAAATTTGTGGTCTAATAAAATCTATGGATATTGACAGATAGGAAGAATCTTCCAGCCCACACTAGTCTAGATACATGGACCAGCAACATTTTACACTTGACTGATACTTTACAGTAAAAATACACTTGATGTCATTACTCAGACCCCTAGATTCCCTACACGTCAAATACTCAGGGGATTACCATTATCCATTCAAACCAAAGGAGGGCCGCATTGTGCAATCAGTACCGTTCCGTACATATTAAGTAGCACAACATTTCAACCGGAGTTCATTTTAATTAGTGGGGAATTTGATCAGGCCCATCTCCCAAAGGAAGCCTTTTGATGTTAATAAAACAGGAAATACCTTGGATAAGCAGCAGAACCTTGTTCTCTTGTATGGTGATGAAAGTTCTCACCGCGCGAGGCACTGATCAGAACTATCAGGAGGAGTCAAAGGGAGCACTGTGATCCTGGATGTGTTGGGACACAGTGAATGAACTCCATGGACGCCAGTGAGATGCTCCGAGGGGGATTATCAATGTTAATGCATTGTCTCTTTGTTACGTACGACGCTGCATAATGCATGATGAGTGTTTGGGAACAATTTATGTTGCGTTTTCCTAATTGCTATTGCTAACATAGTCATAACTGTAATGCAGACATAGTAGTAATATATGTATTACCATGGAACCAACTTGGTAATAACTGTAATGCAGATATAGTAGTAATATATGTATCACCATGGAACCAATTCGATAATGACTGTAATTCGGATGTAGTAGTTATATATGTATTACAATGTTACCAACACAGTTATAACTGTAATGCGGACGTAGTAGGCATGTATGCATTACCATGTAACCAAAATGGTAATGACTGTAATGCGGACTTGGTAGGTATGTATGCATAACCATGTAACCAACATGGTAATGGCTGTGATGCGGACGTAGTAGGTATGTATGCGTTACCAGGTAGCCAACATGGTAATGGCTGTAATGCGGACGTAGTAGGTATGTATGCATTACCATGTAACTTACATGGTAAGGACTGTAATGCGGACGTAGTAGTTCCATATGTATTATCACGTAACCAACACGGTAATGACTGTATATCACAATAACACAACATATACGTAACTAGTGGTGGTATACATGGTCTTGTTCGCTGTTACCCTTTCTCTCCTGTTCTCCATCTAACAATTACATAGTTTGTGGGTTTATTGAAACGTGATACAATTTGATTGTGAACTCAAACTGACGTGATTCCTGAAAAGGGACACTGTGCCGTTGCACGAGCTTCTAATCACGAAGGAACTAAAGGGTTTGTAAAACTCCTTCTGTTTAATTTTTCCACTCTTACTTTCCCACCTCCCCGGCTCTCCATCGCCGGCATCTCGGCCACCTCCCTCTCAATCTGCCTCCCCCCCCCCCTCGCTCTCTCACTCTATCTCTCCCCCATCTCCCCCGTTCCGTGTTCATTCTGTCCGTCTGTACCATGTTCACAACCCTGGCACGCGTACTGGCATCTGCCGCCTGGCATCGATGCCAGTTCCGCCAGTTCACCATATACATGCAAACATCTGCTTCCCAGCACAAAGGGTACAGACAGCCACTTGACAGGTCTAACGTGGGTCCTGGCTCTGTCTGGTCTCGCAGACCCGGTCCTTTATACAAAAAGCTTAATGTTTCCCGTCAAGCCATTAGCGGTGATAGGATCAGCTCTGGCCCCATTAAGCCATCAGTGTCCACCTGTGATAAAGACAGCCATTTGTTTTCTTAAAGCCCACTTAATGTCCGTTTAACTCAATTTGTCAGGAAATGTACAACAATTTCCTCCTCAGACTGCCCCAGAAATCTGTTCGGTGGGGATTGAAATTCAAAAACCGAAGTCAGGGGCATTTGGGAGGTCAGGATGCATATTCAAATGAGGGGATTAAATTGCTCTCCTCCCGTATTTTAAGTACCGTGTCGTGTCGGGATGGCATTGAGAGGTAGTGTGTGTTGGTTCCGCTCCCATCTCTGAAAGCTGATTTCTGGACAGCCGCGTTGGAGGCCTATTGGCTGTTGCATCTATTAGCCCCGGTCCATGGCCCTTGCCTTTCACAGGGAGATAGACTGTTCAGTGTGGATTATTATTGATATATTTGATGTAGCGAAGCCAAGTAAAAACATGATCAGCCTCACTGAAATCCCAGCAGGAAACGACCCCGGCACCAACACACTCGACGACGCACGCTCACACAACACACACCCATACCGGAGGCGCACAGCTTAACGGCTAGCAAACATCTGTTCCGGTTCGTCTGTGAAAGTGCAAAAAGGCCCATGACCCTTTGCCCCATGCTGATCCCAAGTGCTCTCAGGACTAAAACAAAGATTTAACGCCGACGATTGTCAATCAATCTGGAAGAGGAATCGGAGATCGGCCTCACAACCAAAGCCGCGCTAAGTACCTTCGTAGCCGCCCGCCATCGGCCACACAAGGACCCCCGCTACGTAGATGGCTGCTCTCGCCCTGCTTCTGTTCTCTGGTTCTTCCCTGGAGAGGCTGCGTCTGCCCGGCCTGGTGAGGACAGGCCAGGCCAAGCCAGGCGGGGGCAGGAACCAGAGAGGCCCCCGCCCAGTAGCGGCGGAGTGGTATTGCCGACATCTGTCGAGGTTGGAGAGCTCAGTGCACAGGAAATGGGGTGTCACTGGGAGTGCTAGTTGGCCATTATCCTGGCATCCTAATGGAGTGTGGGCAGTTCGCAGGGGAGGGCGAGGGAGGGGAGGGTCGACGGAGGGGGGTCTCTGGTTGGGCTTGTCCACGCACGGTTGGGCAGAGGCAGCTACCGCTCCACCTCCCCTCGTACCCTCCACCTCCATCACCCACCCCCCCCCCCTCTGTGCCTGCCCTGCGTGCCATCTGCCTGGACCCAACTGCCCCCAGTGGGATGGGGATGCGGCTGGCGCGGGGAGCGTGCGCCAGGCGGGGTCCCAAGGTTTTGCTGGAGACAGAGAGAGGCATTAGGCCATTAGGCAACTCAAAACGCCGGCATGTGATTGGAAACACACAGCGAACAAGTGTCCTCTCTGTGTGGAGACGAAACCTCACGCGCTAGGAGATCTATCTGCTTTGGCGATGTACCAGAAATACACTGTTGCCTACGTGCTTCCAATGGTTGGGGGGACTGCAGTTTACTAAGTGTTTAAGGGGAAATTGAAAAACAAATCTCTAGGGGATTTGATATACAGTACCGTGATAAAAGGGACATTTCACCATAGGTCCAGACAGTGGCCATATCAAAAAATTGTAGGCAATACATTTTACAGGAAAACTGCAAGCCACGTATTTTAATAGATAGTTCTCTCAGGCTGAAACAAATTGCGGTTTTATTGACAGTACAGTTGCCATATCTAAAACGAGAAAATAAAAACTTCTTCCAATGATAATTCCAATCAAAATATTTATGCTTTCTCAAATTTCCACTAAAACTGTTTTTTGTATGAAGAATGCATTTGTTTAAATGGGCACAATTACCCACTTCTAAAACGATTAGACTATACATGTTACATTATATTTCTAGACACAGAGATAAATCAATGAATTTTTACAACCGTACTATAACCATTTTTAAAGATTAGGCCATATATTTTATAGTAGATGGCTAGCCATGGATCTCATTAGTTAATGTTTTAACAGAAACAAAAGAAGCAATTATTGAATCACACAGCCACATTTGCTTTCTGGGTCCTGCTAAAACTGCTGTGGTCCGAATGAATTAGTAAATGCATTCGTTAATCCGTATTTGAACATTTGAAAACATTTCACCAAATAAATCAGCAGAAGAAAGCTGTTGCCATTATAGCTGGAAAAAGCTGAGTTATTTCAACACCCAGCAATCTTCCTGTTGACACTTGACAGTTTTAATGTTATCATGCAAGATCAAACCTTTAAATGTAGCCTTAAAATTATGCCATTGTTTGGTGTACTGTAAAGTTAGTAAGCTAGCTAGCTTGCACCAAAGTAATGTAAAAAAATTTACCAATATTTGATGATAGGCAAATCACTGAAACACGTACAATGGCTTTAGGAAGCAAGGACAAACTCAACTACACACACATTGACAAATAATCAGTGAACATGGAGGCTTTGCAAAATGAAAGAATGTTTTTCAGATCTCTCCATTCAACACGTTCTATCCCAACATTAGCGTGCAAAGAATTAGCATCACAGCATCCTACTGGATACTTCAGGATACTTCTGTGTTAGCATGGCACTAGTTTGTACGGCTGACCTCACAAGTTGGGTACGACTGACCTCCTCCCCTTGGTAAGCATTGCTCTATGAGGGTTGTGACGTAACAAATCAGATGGTGGAATTGGAGTGCACTGTGACATCGTCATGGGGAAACCAGGAGAAGAGGAGGGGACTAAGCATACAGCCCTGATGAGTGCCAAGTGGTTTTTGTGGAAGGGGGCACAACCCCTCCCTCAGTTTTGTTTCCCCTTAAACGCTGCAGATAGTATTTGAATTTGATATGCCCGCCACAGTCATTTCATCCTGGGGCCAGGCCTGTTTTTTGCCTACTTGTCGGCTGTGTTCATACAAAGCTTTTTCGGTACAGAATCCCATATCCAGTAATGAAAACATTGGTACATGCCTTTGGATGGGCCTGGACATCTCTGTGGGTCGTGGTAGATCTGTTGACCAGAATATGCCCCAGAGGTCTTTGTGTGTGGTGGAATGTAAACCAAAATGATGAGCTTGGACGAGAATCCTCCTGGAAGGTAGAACGGTTGTCACAGACAACGCAGAGTGATGTCTGTGCCGATGCATCATGCTTTGCATGGCCAGGAAGAGGATTCCCGCATCTTGGTTTTTACAGATTTAACTGTGGCGGTTCTTGGTTTCAGAACAACCTGAGCTGTATGTTATAGAGAAACAGGTTTGCTATGCCGAGCACCATCTAATGGTCTCAGTAAGATGCCACGCTAATTAGTCTGAACTGCCCCAACAGTGCTTACATTTCTCATCCTTCTAAAATTAAAGTGATTTCAAACATAGTGCAACTGACCTAAAAGCCTATCAACAATGAGTTGGACAATTTAAAAATAAATAAAGTGTCTTTTGTATTCAAGTGGTATGTCGCATTTTTCAAATGCAATAGGGAGTATGCTGATTGCCAGTAGCATTACAAAGTTAGGAGCGAAAAGTGTGATGTCACTGTTCACTAAAGAGTATTGTCATGGGCCGCAATTTTATGTTGAACCAATTACATCAGTCTCGCTTTTGAACACCGCTTCTGAATATTACAGTAAAAGACAGACGAGAACAAAACATGAACAACATTCCAAACAAATGTGTAATTTATTGATATATCTACTATGATAATGTGTGACACTTTCACTATGTTCTACGTAGTGGAATTCTAACAAGCTACATTTGCAACACAAAAAAAAGTGTTTCAGAGTGTCAAACCCAAATGCAAATCCCCTCCATCACGTCGTATTTCAAACACAGGTCAAACTGCATCTTAATATGTGACCCGTGGTTCTAATGCAATTCAGTGAGGGAGCTTGTTGCACTGAGAGCTTCATTAGTCTTCACCGGCAGGCCATTAGTATCGTGGTAAAGTCACTACCTATTTACTCTCCCTGGACAGTAATGAACTAATGTGATGGTGAGTAAATAGCTATGTCCAAAATGGTTTCCTACCCCGATATAAGCTGTGCTTCTTTTGACAAACCCTGGTCAAAAGTAGTGCACCACACAGCGAGTAACTTGCCATTAGGGATACACAGAATGTATTTGTTCCGCAGCCTCTGGTGCTTCATCAATACACCAACCCTGATGCAGGCTGCCCTGGGATCATCACAAGTGTCAGCCGCTAAATCACGGAAAGTTTAAATAATCCATTCGGAGGTGGGAGTTAGATGGTGGGGGAGGTTGATCAAACAGAGGGTGAATGATATGGTCATTTCTAAATTCCACTGAAATGATCTAATCCGGTTTAAAACTATATCAGGTATCAGATCTCATGAATCTGCCCTTTTTGCTTACTCATGAAAACTCTACGCAGTAACACCAGAGTCATGAAGTTGAAACGAGTCAAAATACATCGATGTCGAAATGGTCAATTGACCTGACCGCTAAAAAAACGTTTCCCCCAATTCACATAGAATCAGCACATAGATACATTGATGAATCACATAGGAACAGTTATTCTGTAGGTGATAATCGTATGCCCCATTTGGCCACAGTGAGGACGATAGTGTCCACAGTGAAATGGGTTGGGGTGGCAGGGAACGAATGGCTTTCACATCAATAAGGCTTGTGATCAACGGTGCTCATTTTTCACTCCGGCAGATCTACGGACTACATAAAGATCCCATCTCTTTGTCACACGTTAGCCGGAGACAAATCATTCCCCCGACCCTAAACCACACACACACAAACACATACAAACAGGGTTGCAGCTATGTACCTGGACAACTATCTCCAGCAGATGACTGATTCCACATCCAAGCAGCCCTTTGACAGCGGGGTTGCTAGTTAACCACATTACACACATATACACGCCTTACACGCGCGCACACTGGAGCACATGGACGTACATACACGCGATCACACACACACCATGACCAAACACGTCATGATGGATGCCTCAGTTTCCCCCTGGGTCAAAGGTCATCCACTGCTCCCCCAAAGAAGATAGATGAGTTTCAGTTTAGCAGCCAGACACCTCTCTCACTGCCCTGTTTTTTTTACCACAAGACAGCATAAAACCGCACCAGTCTGTGTGTGTCTGTGTGTGTTCCTGTATGCGTGTGTGTGTGTGCAAGGAGGGCCGTGATGGCAATTGATTAGGGTCGGGTGTGGTGTGGCAATATGTCGCTATGTTGTTGCTATAATTTTAATCATCGTCCATTGTGGTTTTAGAACTTTAACTTTATTCTACTCAGATTCAGTCACTACAAAATCAACTAAATACACATTTGTTTTCCTGCCACTCGCACGATTTCTGAAACTAACCCAGGCAATTGACATCTTACTACAATCATAATATAAAGCACTTTAAGTCACCCCTCCAAGAATGTTCAGCGGCAAGCTTTGAATGGGCTTTTCATCCTCAGCTAATTTTCTCGCAGGCCTTAATATTTGCAAAACGAGACACATTCACGTGCTCACTGGCATTTCACTGAGCAAGTAAAGCGTGCAATTTTTCTTTTTTGTGTCCTTGTCTTGCTTTGGATCTGGAACCAACACACTGCCACCGATCCCGGGAAGTAATGGTATAAGCAGAGGGAACGTCTGGCTTAGACTCACAGAGGGAGCTGATTCGGCAATAAACATATTACAAATGTGTTTCGGGATAAGTGGACAACAGTCCCTTGGCACCCTGTTACCTTTCAGCCTTTGTTTTCAATCCATCACATAGCAGTCAATTCAAAGCTTCTCTGGAGAAGGCAAAAGACTAGAATAGAAGACCATTGAACAGGTGTTAAAAATTCAATACCATAGGAAATGTCATATAAATCGAAACCGCAAACTCAATAATTGTAATACTGTTTTCCTCATATAGTCGAAATGTAATGTCGAAACAAAGTAATCTGAGGAATCAGGTCAAAATAGGAAATAAATTTCACCCAAAACATTCTAACTTGTCTCCTATTTACACATGATTAATTGCTTGTTGGGAGGAGTAAAAAATAAAACAGATTTTAACTTAAATTACGATGTTTCTATTATTTTCCACAATCATGGTAAAATCCACCATAATGATAATGTTTCTATTATTTTCCACAATCATGGCAACATCCACATTAATGATGATGTTTCTATTATTTTCCACAATCACGGTAACATCCACATTAATAATGATGTTTCTATTATTTTACGTAATCATGGTAACAACCACATTAATTATGATTTGATAACATCCACATTAACCCAAGAGTGCACAGAAACATACATTAAAATAGATTTCTTCTTTTCTACACAATTCACTCCAAATGACACTACCTGACCATTATTTTCTATTGGGAACAAAAGTTTATTGAAACAAACAGAAGTTTCAACCCATCTCACGTTTGAGTAGAATCCTTGATGGATTAATTGTGTGCTAGAAATATGGGATTCAATATATTATTTTGTTTAAGATCATGAATCAATACCAATCATTTTGACAGCTATAATTTTGACCCAGATTTTTCTTAACAATTGTATTTGTATAAAACAACATAATTTTCAAAACGTGTTAAAGATACAGTATCGGGTATCTCAGTCTTTCTATTATATCCTTTTGGGCTAATCTCGAGGGTGCCAATTGTTTTGAATGTTAAAAGACAGACGTTATTAATCGTTTAATTGTGTATATTGGCAGTTACTTGCAGCATGGTTTGCTTCCTTACTGAGACCCAGTCAATTGGGTTCTGACGGGTTAATCACAAGCTATATAATGTTTACACCCTCGTAGGAATGGAAAGGGCAAGATGAGAACATTACAACATAAATACTAGCAATGCTAGCATCTTCTAAGCTCACTGGCGGGCAGTTTTCTTCTCAACCTGATGGAAGGAAGCCAGGTTTTCGGTCATTGTTAATTACACTTTGTCAACTGAGCAAACTACATGATCTCATAGAGTAATGTTGTATGGTGACGCAATGGCATGTGCGTGATTGTTTAGGTTATCCAACGCCCAAGTCAGTACATTTAATTTCGCTTCCCTGACCATTTAAAATCTGAAACTAGGAATTTACTATATAGTCCTACCAAGTTATGTAACATATTTATTTATTATCGTATTCTCACATTCATTAAAAAGCACAATGTTTTCTTTGTCATTCTTAAAAATGTCCTTGTGAGGATGAATGACTTAGAACACGGTACGCTGCTACAGTAACCTTAATACGGAAGTTTCATCTGTCGAACACAGCATGTCGTGTAAACAACGGGGCGCATTTGCTTCGGTCCGGGTGGACGGGAAATGCGTAGAATGCTGGGGTCAAGGGTCTCGCTCGGGTACGCGACAGCAGTTCCCCCTCCAGGTCCAGGCTAGCAGTGTCCCGTGCCCTGAACAGGACGTTACAAAACGGGTTCACTTACACGTTCACACACACGTATGTAGCATGTGCGTGCATATGGGCTGCATATCGCAAGAGACGGCGCTGGGGTCAAACTTTTCTCTCTGTCTTTATTTCCCTCCATCTCTCTCTCTCACTCTCTTTCTGTCCCGTTCTCTGCCTCTCTCATTACCTCTCTGTCTATGAGTCCGTAATCCACTCCGGCCCTCCGTAACACTGATATCACCCGGGCAGTGACAGGAGGAGATGGGAAAGCTGTTGCGGAGGGCTGGGATAGTGAACTCCATCCTGGACTAATGGCTGTCCCTATTACCCCGGCGGTGGTGGATGCAAGCAAGGCCTCAACAGACGTGGCAGAAGGGACGCTCTCTATACAGACGGTGAGCGAGTACACTGTCTTATCCTCCCAACAACACGCGAGGATTACTTTACAATAAGAGATCTCACTCAGGATAGAGTTGCATGGCTTCACCTCTCATTCTCCCGAAGCTTGAAGATAGTAAGAAACAATGTTAACATTGATCAGATTGGCCCTAAAAAAAAAATCGCTGCACAACCTTTTTGTCTCATAGTTTCTTTATTACCTTTTTTCTTGTCAGCTCCCGAGCCAGCTGATGGAAAAAAGGAGCAGCACATTTCTACGCGTGGTCGTGGTTTAGCATGTTAATATACGACACTGGGCACGTCTGTATGAAGCAGGAACTGTTTTTGAATAATACATTTCACAATAGCCTCACAGATAAATACACACGCAGACAAGCGCTATCGAAAAACGTAACGGGGCGTATGAAATATCCCCCCCCAACATTAAACATACTTTATGATACACTACAGTCCCTTTACCTGCTAAAACCTTTGGTCATGACACAAAGGAGAGGGACGAAATGGGTAAACATTGGGTGAAAACAACAGCTACTGCTAAGCTCAGCATCTTTCAGAGAACGAGTGGTGAAAAGTGACTGTTTGATTTATCACAAGGAGAGCCAGCAAGAAAGTACAATTTTCTACCTTAGCCTCAAACAATAATTCATAATGATGAGAGTGCCTGATAGGGCACCTTCCTCTGGCACAGATCTACCCCACTAAAATGATCCTAATAAATGTCAGCAGCTTCCCAGGTAACTACTTTAAAATCCATTAAGAGCCAGTTGTGATAAAAGCAACTCTTGCCCCTCATATGTTGTGATAACAAACTGAAAACAGATAAATGCCAGAACAATGGATTTATTTATTGCAAGGTTCAGCTGGTTCAAGGTATATTATAGATAAGCAGGTTTAAATGTCATTTAAAGAAGCTACACAGGGTTGTTAGCCTGTTCCCGGTTGGTGCAAACATCAAAAGGTGTAGATCGCCTGCAGTCTTTCTACCATCTTGGATCTGCCTCCGCCCAGCATGTTCTGACCATACAACATGTGAATCCATAGTTGTATACAATCTTTGGTGTTGCATTGTAAATAGTGGAATGGGTTAGCGAGCAACATGTTCAAATCTGTATATACAGTATAATCTGGAGATGCCAACCATTATTCATTTTGTAGCATTGAATTGTTTTTTTTTCTTCAATATTACGGAAATAATAGAACACCACACGTTTCTGTAGCGCTGTCATGTTTTGTTTTGTTGACCTTTCAAATAGAAGTGTGCAAAAAGAGTACTGCTACTAACATCATGCATCACTGTTTAATGGTGTGTCGCAAAAGCCTGCTCTTTGCTGCTACAGTCTATTTGTATACATTCTTTATCGCCACATCTGCAGATTATGAGAAAGCTAATTAACTCTTTGAATAGACAGTTCAGAAATCCAAGGCTTTTTTACTTCTATATCCGGCAAAGCTGAAAGTCAGGAATATCACTTCCAAAAATAATAGCTCAATGTCTTTTACCATACAGTTTGGAAACGAACGCTTTTAGTAACAATGAACACTCACATACACAGACACACACTGAACAAACACTGAAGCCTTGAAAACAGATATAAAACGACATTCAGTGGCTGTCATCGAATCCTTGCTTATCCTCAAAGGTGCTTGAGAATGAAACAATAGATCTGCTTCAATAGGTCCAGGTGGGCGAGCGGGTGAACAGCCCGTTTAAATTGAGGAGGTTCAAGTCAAAGGAATCTAGCGAAGCAGAGAGTAGCGTCGGTCGCTCAGAGGCTGTGCCGCCTTGTCTGTCATTTCGTACGTACAGGACGTGGTTGCCGCGGGGAGGGGGATCTGCAGAAGCAATGTGACGGGGCCAGACACAGGGGGCTTGGAGGAACCTCAGTCCGCCACAACGAAACGTCCCCCAAGGACGCGTGTGCTCCCTGTCTTCTGTCTCTCTGTACCCTGCGGACCCCCGGGGCTCCACGGTGCTGTGTAGCGTGTACCGACGGGCCGGCAGGCCTGTCTTCCCCCGAGTGTGAGCGCGTAGGCCCAGAGCCATGTTGGCTCTCCTTGGATCGGTGGCCCCCCATGTGATATCCAGGCCCAGGGAGGGTGAGCGGTTTTGGGGGAAAGGCGCCGTCTCTGTGGGAGCCACACAGGCCCACGGTGGGCTCAGAGGACGGTGGGCTGGATGTGGGGGTCTGGGATTCATCTGTCTCCCATGCTTCTGTTCTGGGGGATGTAATGTGGGGGGGGGGGGGTGTTATGGCTCTCCTTCTTGGCCTGGCAACTAAGGCTGCTGAGCTTTTACTGTTTCCCACAAGCATCACAGGAACAGGAGGTGTCAGACTATAGCATCATTGTAGTGTTAGCAACGTTACAATAGCTTAGCATGTCTGTAGCGTCACACAGAACACCACACTTTGATCTGAGATCTGAAATGGTGAAGCACAACTTTTTGAGTTGCCAATATTTAGTTAAATCTATAGAAAACCAAGTCAATTTGTGTAGAGTATCTTAGTAGAACCTTACATTTTTGGGACAAATAAAAGCTCACACAAAACACACAGGATTGTTCTGGTTTGAGCACTTTTTATTAGCTTCATATTATTCTCTTGCAATTCTACGTTCAAATGTTTTTTCATGTAATTGAATTGTTCCAATATTTATGAAGCCCCAATTTTTCGTAGCGTTGGTGAAATTCATAATTGCACCATTTTCTCATATTCTCTGTTTCTGTCAGAAGCATTTTAAAAACTGTAATATCCTCCAATGGAACGGTAAATTATCAATTCTGTTTATAATAACAAAGACATGGGCCAATGTCACTTCAATTAATATGTAATTCAGAAAAAAATAGTTTTGTTTTAAATGCTGCCAAATTTTTATGCGGTGAAGCATCTTTTCCGGAATGAGAACACACAATAATTTCTGTGAAATCAGTGTTCATGGCAGTTCTACGTATTCCCGTGATTTTGCAGAGGGCAATATATAATATTCTTCCTCTGTTGGTGGTTTGCAAGTCTGTCTAGTCCACAGGATTAAAGTGTTTAGGTGGATATGGAATGGAAGTGATGTAGGTTATTGTATATCCAATATTCATGGAGTTATAGAGTAAAATAAAAAGACCAGTTTAATAAAAAGGTGTCTACAGCTCCTGCCTTTATTTAGTAAAAGATAAATATTGTGGCAGTGCTGACTTAAGCTAATTAAGGCTCCAAGAGCACCAGTCTCATCACCCAATGAAACAGAGAGCTACGTATCAAATTGTCCTCCTCTTTTGACAACCTTCCGTCCTTATGTCAGTTCCTGAAGTTTAGAGAATATGACATGTCGTTATAAGGCACAGGAGAAATAAATCCTTATTTTGCCCTCATTATAATCAATAGGATTTTCCCAGGACTTATGTTCATTAAAAGTGAAGGAAATAGACAGTTTCTAATGTCTTGACTTTGACCAAGGGTTTTTTAATGGTAGTTAAACATACGTACACAGGTGTCACACAAATAAAACCTATTTAAATCAATTACCCTTCTAACTAATGCTTTGACTGTGTGGGACGACAATATTTTACAAAACCCATGAAAGGCAAAGTAGATGATTCCGGAAGAAAAAAGACAGTGGGAAAGTCACCACAAGTAGGATGAATCCATTAACCGCAACATACCAATTTAAAACAAACTAATACCTTTCAGTTTTTTGTTTTTTTTTATACTTCAGCATGTGTTTCCAATAGGGGAGTAATGCAGAAAGCAAAACTCACTGCAGGAAGAAGAGTGCTGCCTTGTTTCATGTCTGAATAAATAAAACCAACAGCACAGTAAGTATCAACCAGCGTGATATCATGTCTGTCCATCACCTTGCCAGAAGTGGCAGAATGAGAGAGTGAAAGACCGAGAGAGAGGGAGAAAAGGGAGAAAAGAATGACAGAGCAAGGGAGGGAGAAAAGAAGCAACAGAATCGGGAGGAAAAAAAGAAAGTAAAAAGTGAGAACGAGAGAGAGGCTACCAATCTAATCCATATAGCTCCGTAATGGACACTATCACAACCCGATCCACACTCCAAAGGCTACTGCCACCTTGGCCCATCTCACAGGCCATGTGGCCAAGCCTCCCCCTGGGGAGGTCTTCCCTCCCACCATGTTGCATGTACCTTCAGCACAGGTGGCCCAGCGGCCCCCAGTGACCGCCTTAATATTCCCACTAAGTCCACGGGCCTGGTGGCGGTAGCACAACAGCCCAGTCTGGCGCTGGCCGAGGGGCCTGTCGGTCTGTTTAGTGTTTAACGCCACATGCCAGTCGGTCCATTAGTCTGATTGTAAACTAATCAAAATGGTGGATGTTTTTTGCTTCCTCTAACGTCGCATGCCATGGGCCTGTGATGTCACATCGCACGTCGTTAACACGGAACACCCCAAAATGGGGATCCATCATCCATCCCATAATCCTTGTGGACAAGCTGCACTGTAAAAAAAAACAAAAAACAGGAGGCTTATGGGTAAATATTGCTGACTGGCACTGGACCAGATCCTCATAAGTGCAAAATGTAGCTAGTTGGCAGCTGGGTGGAAACAGACAGAAACATTTGAGCACAATCATGACCTATTTTGTTGCTGCCCGCGTGTGTGTGTGAGTGTGTGTGTGAGTGTGTGTGCCATGGGGACCGACAACATCTTCTCCACCTCCAGTCCCAGTCATGTACTCCTCTCGCTTTCTCTCCCAGTCAAAACCTTATGGAAGAAAGCAGCACTGCAGTTTGAAATTCCAGCACTGCTGTAGTGTTGTGCGTAGCCTACGTAGGAAACACTGTAAGACTTTGGGCGCCACACCTACAGATGTGGTCCCCCAAAAAAATAATTCTCTCTCCCCCTCTTCAGAGGCCCCTAATTAAGAAACCCGGACTCATTTACATGGAAATGTTTGATCTAAATTACACGCCAAACCACACCAAATTAGGATCATCTGTGAATGTGAAATGTTTTTTTTCCCCCCGTTGTCTGGCAGGGAAAGTTGAGCCAGGCCGACTTAGCCCGGCAGCTCTGGAGGGAACATGTTCCGATGATGAGAGGGATTATGGTTTTTAGCGTTCTCCTGAGACCTGGTCCGGTACCCCCCCCCCCATCCACCCCCCTATTGCAAACTAACTGGGCAGGACGAAGAGTCGACCACAATTACAGTATCAGAGGATCTGTACTGCACTTAAATCTGTTCTTTGTCCACATGAGAAGTCTTGTGAAGGGACTGCTTGTTGTTCTCTGAATATGGTTTTTCTAATTACACCTTAGCTTAGGTTTTTGTCGCAGTCCTGCCACTATTATGTTGCAGTGTCATTAAGTCTATACTAAAGTTGCACAGTGGGAGTTTTTAAGTTTATTGCAAATATGTGTTTATGTACAGTGAAATCTGAAATAAATAACATATCAAATATCTAATCCTGAAAACTGCGTTAACAACATCTGGTTGAAAGTGAATTGCAATTCAGTGTGCATTACATTCTATACATACACAATAAAAACCTGAGTCTTCATTTCACAGGACAGGTAAAAGATAAAAGTATTATAGCAGTGAATTGCTCTCACTCAAGAAAGATAAAGGCAAAGAGAATGTAAAAAAAGAGAGAGAGAGATGGAGAAAGAGGGAAATCGAGGCTGAAGGAGACAGTGAAAGTGAGGGAGGAATGCTGCTTTCCTGTTCTTAATTATCATCCCCAAACGTTGAGCACAATTCCGTGAAACTTGTTTTAAAGTCCTTTGTTGTCTGTTGTGCTTTTTGGGGAGGAATAACCTTACCTCTCATACTCCCTCAGCCCAGTTTGTCGTCTAGAAGACCAAGTTAATTAAAGTATACCTTTTCACTCCCTTTTCTCTAACTTTTACTGTAAAGGGCAATTTAGGGGGACTCTTTTTAGTTTGCCTAAATTCAAAACAGTGGCTTGGTTAACTCCATGTGTCATGATATAATTCAACTTTACTTTGATACTGTAAGAAGTACGGTATGGCTGTCCGACTGTGTAAATGCTATCTCAAAGTAAATGCTGTTGCTTCCTTGGCTCTCTTGATTTCCTTACTATAGTTGTATTATCCGTAATTACAAGACCTGGAAACCATTGAAACCATATGACTTAGATAAGGTATGAGCACAGAGTTGTTTGGTTGACATAAATACACCGTACACTTTAAAAAAAAATGTACCACTGAACTGTGTTCTGTGTTTTTTAATTGAAACCTTTTGCATAAGAAGCTTACATGTTATTCACCATAATTAACCTAAAACGCATTCCACGCTGGGTAGGAATGCTCAAAACCTGGTGCCTTTTCAAAAAAAAATCCTCAAACAAAATGTAGGTCATGTAGTAACGTTTTCGGTGACAGTTGGGAGGTGTAGTTTATTGAAATTTGTTGTTTATAGCTCTTTGTAGATGTAATGTTTCATGAAGCTAGATAGTGTAAACAGAACAATAGCTATAAAACAATGCAAACGTTGATCACTATAGCCATGTTATTTAATATTGACATGACTAATATGAATTGCTTGGATTTTGGGATTTACTTCACTGGGTTATGTTAGTTAGCTAGCAGGATTATCCTGCAGACTAACTAGCTAGGTAGATACAATGTGGTTATTTCGCATTGGCTTAATGCAGCTAGCTGTCCAAATGTTAGCCTAATTGCTGTTTAGTCCATCAGGGTGTTCTAAACCGAAGCACAAATCCTTGCGGTGTACACTTTAGGGAATCTTCATGATGTTGTTTGCAAATTGCTCGAAGTAGAAATACTTTTAGTTGTGCTTGTGTCAGATTTTTGTGAGTTTCAGGCAAACCACCTTTGTGTTAGGGGTGACACATTTAAAGTTTCTGCTGCAGGTATTTTGTGATATCAGTTGAGTAAGACTGTTGGGTTTATCATTATGTTTTTGTTATTTTCTTAAAAAATAGAAAGTATTTTTTATGAACAGTTAGTGTTCAGAATGTAGATACTAAATGTAAACACATTGACCAAATCTGTTGCATAGTCATTTTTATAGGAAGGTCTTCAAATAAAAAAAGTAAAATTACAATGTGATCATTAGTTTATTAGACCTATGTAAATTACAAACTAATTTAATGATCTAGTAGAACCTGGTTCAGCTTTGATGTCAACAATATTAAATTAGCACTATTTGGTGAAAATTTAGTATCACTCAGCTTATACCCACGTTTATGGAATTGTAGTAATACTGTGTTTGGGTACTGGTGGTATTGCTTGTGGCAGTGATGAATACATTTATTAAAATATCTGTATGTATACAATAATATTGTCATGCCATTTTTAACCGGTTATTATTGTTGGATAGTGGTATATTTGAAATTAGAACAGCTTTTGGTATGTACGCAATTTCCATGAACAAATATAAGCTAGCTATGTACTGATGGACAGTTAAAATAAATATGGACTCTATGGACTCTCTAAAACAAATAAAGATGTTAAACCCCCTGTAAAGAAAATGCTAGTAGTGGTTTTCATAAAGAAATTCTGTTTTTAAATAGTGAAAATGGCAAAGAAAACCCATGTAATGAAACTAACAGGAGTGTTTTTACATATATGTTTTTTTCTACAGTGTACATATGTCAGGTAAAAGTGTGCATGAGGCCTGGCTACATCACAGTATGGGGTTGTGGCAGCTCCTCCTTAGGAATAAGGGGAAGCCTGTAATTAGTTATAATTCATCAGATCTGGTCTGTGTCTTTCTGCGTTACCGGCAACACATTAGCGCTGCATGAATCTGGCTAAATCACGTGTGTTTCTTTATTGTTGTGGCGCTACCGTTAATATATATCTTCAGGGTAATTGAATGTGATCTACTTTGGTCCTTTCATCATGGCCACATAAGGTTACTCCTGAAAATTCTAAGATATTAAAGGGGAGTTGTTGATTGTATAGCCTTTAAAAAAAGGTTTTTTTTTAATAAAAACTTGAGACAATGTAATCTAACATGAATGTCAGACAAATGCCTATTGCAGTATTTATTAATATTCCAGTGAGATGTGCCTCAGCTCTTTAGGAAGCCCTTTGATCCCAGTAATGTTTCCAGTTGTAACGTTACCACAACGACTGAGCATGTGAATCTTATATGGAGCGTTTGCCTTAGCCAGGGGCAGTGGAGACTGTGACACGAGATGTACCATGAAAATTTGAGTGTCAATGTGCCCCCCTCAATTTATTAACTGGCCCTCAGCTCAAGAAGCCAGGATCCTGACCCTAATAAAATAAGCCTGTGGGGGAAATGGCAGAGAGGCACCAACCTGCCTATATCCTGTTGTTCTCTGGTCAAATTTAGATGCTAATTAATTACCATTGGCATCCTTAGCAATGCATGTCACCTCCTATTTAGGATATCAATCAGTTATCTGATCAAACTGAATGCTCAGAGGCCACCACTGGGTATTCTGAACATTCAGTGTCTGGATGGGGGTCTGTGCGCTATATGTTTGGCTGTTCATACGGACTGGTTGTGTTTTACCTCGCTTTATTTTCATTATGTTGGAATTGAATTACCGCCTAGAGTGTAATGTGATGGGAATAAGGTTGCGCCGAAATAAAATGTAAACGTGGACCTACTAGGGTTAGGGTCAATTCCACTGATGTACCCAGGCGGTTCACAGAGTAAACCAAATTTGAATTCCAGTTCCTCATTTCCCCCCATTGGAAAGTATTGAACCAAATCAGAATTTCGTCACACTTCCTGTGTTGACCGGAATTGAATTGTAATTGACCCCTGGGATCATAAGGTAGCACAAAAAAAGCCCACGTTTAAACATCTGTTTCATTCCTTATGTACATCTACTGTAGGTTGGTACATCAATAGAACACAACAAGCTATCAAACACATCACCGAGGCTGTACCACGGAATTACTTTGTCAGAAGGGTAACGGCGAGAGTGTTCACTGTCATTAGACTGAGATAATAAGCGCAAGGTCAGGAGATTTCAAATCCAGCAGTTCAGTCAAATGCCCAAAGTTGTGTTCTAGTGCTGGTTCACAATAATCAGCATTTTAATTGCCACTTACCTCAGATTGTATGGGGAATAAGGCCAATTTCCTTGAGTCTTCACTTTAAGCAAGAATTAACCAGGTCTTGCAAACAGAGAGATCTTTTATCAATATGAGTCATGTACTGTGGATTGATGCTGATGATGATGAGGAGGATGGTGGTTATTGCTACTATGATTACTGTCGTTATTTTCGAAACTACTTGTATGTATTATATTCTGTACTTTCTAGTCCAACGTGCAGATTGTCCTGTACATTACTTATTTACTTTCATTTTCCAGTGGTGTATTTTAACAACTTACATACATATATACTTTCCTTAAGGTCTCCAGTCTGAAGACTGTAATTGCTCTTAGTCGGAGTGATTAATGAACATTAGTTAATACATTTCCTGTAATTAAGTGTCCACCTGCAACTGGGCTGGAGTCAATTACCTTTTGTTGATATCATTTCCTCTTGGTATTAGTGAGGTTTTAGTGCTTGATTGTCCTTCTGGTTGTCATGTTAGCTGCATTATGTACTCGCTTACTTTACTGTTTTCATATTTCTCAGAGAATGTTTTACACAACAATCCTAGAGATTTAATTTAATATACACTTACTACCATCTAGGTAAAAAAGTAATTGGTATTGGGGGAAACGTTTAATTATATTTCACCTCGTTACAAATAACTTTGCAAATCAAAAAGTTGCAAATTCTATTCGGGCTTAGTGTTATGACGATATATGAGAAAAGAAAACTGCATACAGGTGGCTATCTTCCGTTTCTTTAATGGGCAGTTTGCCTCAATTAAAATGAAAAGTTGTGTCTAAACGCCCAACTGATCAGCTGCTTAAACAAACATGCATTCTCCTGAAAGCAGATGACTCATTATACGCAGCAGGAGATGACCTTTTCATGAACATGGTGACACGAGTGGAAGGTCACTGTCACCACTAAATGGCATACCCCTAAGTGAATGTCAGTCTCATGTATTATCATAGTGCCGCTTCAGTGTCATCTTTGACTAAATATTATGCAAGAATGAATTCGGTCATTAAATCAAATCTGTTAGCGGTCTGCGTCTACACAATAGCTTAGGACATTGTCTTCAAACTAAAATAACCCAGATGCTGGCTTTTAACTCTCATCACGCCATTTTATTTAACTAAGCATGGATTATTCACATGGAATATTCGCTTCCTTCTTTGATGAAACCAGACTCAAGTTCAACATTGTCGTTATCTGTAGAGACGGCTGACGGGCTAAAACAAAGTGCCAAAGACCCAATACCACAAAGCAAAGCCACGGCCATCATTTGGCGGTAAATCTACAGTAAGTTCCACCGACATCCATTCAAGCTTGTGGTCATTCTCTTTTTGAAATGGTCGGATTACAGATAAAATACAAAAATTGTTGTTGTGACACGCGTGTAGTTTCAATTTCCAAGGCAAGTGCTGTGGTTTCAGGGAATCAGACAACGGCATGTCTCAGATGAACCCAGCTTCATCACCAATGTATGTGGCAAACACTTGCTACATACAACTAACATCAATAATGTTTACATTGGAATGGCTAGAGATGTGTTTAGAACTGTTTTGTTTTCAGTAGTATAGTCAATATACTTGTCATAGCTTCTTCACTAGCAACCTATGTACCTATGTAACATTACTGCAATTAACTCAAGTCTGCAACTGTAATTTGTAAAAAATGAAAGGTTGAAGTAAAATCCATCATGGTTCTTGTGTTACCAATATATGACGTAACGTCACAAATGTTGGCTAATGTTAGCTACTGTACTGTACACTATGAGCTTTGGATAAAATAAGTAATGGAATCCTTTTTATCTACATTTTGAAATTTGCTAAATGTGTACAAAAGATGCAAAAAGTGGGTGGAGTTTCAAAATGTCAACACATTGATCGCCTTGTTGCCAGGTTTGACTTCATGTAATACTGATATTATATTTTGATTTGACTATGCTACTTATATTCTTAAACATTATGTTGTAAACTGCTCCTACTAGAATCCAGTTTACTTGATCGGAAATACCTATTTTTGTGGGTAAGAAAAAGGCTATGAAGAGGCACACAACCATGACTTTGACATATTTAGATTTTGTGAGAATGTTACAGTAGGTAGCTAACATCAGCAAACTAATCTAGCTAGCTACTTTTGAAAAATACCTTTTTTTTGCCCATTTCTAAAGAAACACATGGAAACATGTTTTTGGTTAAACTTTTTCTTCAGAATTGCAGTACAAAGCCGTAGATATTTATATTGTCGACATAGTATTTATGCACCGCCTTTCCAACTATACCAAAGCTGCTACCACGAGTCATGGGATACCGTGCTTTGTGTTCTATGTTTATTACATAGCCGTGTGAATTAGGGGTGCTGTTTGGGCGGGGGGGGGGGGGGG
>JACXGK010000131.1:101149-133056 GCA_016801125.1 Novumbra hubbsi | reverse complement strand
ACATCACTAAAACATTTTAGACATACAGTTAAATATATGAATTTGTTAACTATTGGAAAAAACGTTGTCAAACATGAAACAATATTTCTCTTCCCTTTTCAGTCTGGCACCTGTGTAGTTTAAAACGGGATTGCAACTCATTCTAAATGACACATTCCTACAGGAAGGAATAGCGATGTCATGATTTGACAAATATTAAATCTTCAGGAGTCTTATGTATCCCAAAAGTTAGATGTGCAACATTTTCTGAGGCAGTGAAGTCTTCCATTGTGAGTTAAAAGTGTTCTTCGCTCTTTGGTAAAAACCCTGAGCTACAGTAACACATATTATTGAGTTGTGCTCTATGGTTAGGCAACTCATATCAAATTATATACTGTTTTGTTATAGAAATGTTTAGTTTGTTACCGCACGTATACTGATACTTTCACCCCCATTTTACAGCGTAAAGCCTCAAGAAGATTCAAAGGAGTTCATACTGACCACACTGTTCGCTACACAGGCCACACCACTACACTCCAGGTCCAACTGTTTGACTCAGAGTGATGGCATTTGGCACCCATGCTTAGTGATATTAGTCTCACTAAGGCAAACGTTGATTTTTCCTACGTCTCGGCGTAGAGATGCAGGGGCACGATATGCCTCATTTGTAAAGAACGACATATTTATCAAAAGGTACATGGTTTGTTGCATCTTTTTTATAGGGATCTGTTTCTGAAATGGCTGGACCTGAAAAAGCTGTTAAAAGTGCAACCCATTCCAAGAATGACGAGAAGAGCCTCGTAGGGGAAGTCTACCCTAAATCCATGATTAATTCACCAATGGTGGCTTGACTGTTTCAGCACTCTTCAGAAAGCATTGCCTGTGTGGAGATTCAGAATAGTGTTTCTCTTATTTTACTGTGAGAGGCTCACATGCCCTGGCAAGAACAGGCTCCCAGACACTTCTTACGAATCTGCAGGGAAAATCAGCTCAGAAATGATTGTTAGGCTGAATAAGTATGGAACATATGAATAAAAATGGATGTCAGCATCCAATCACTTGAACTGGAACACTTGAATACTACAAGTAGGGAGTTGCCAAATAATGACAAATCTTTTTGGAGAGTTAATGGTGAAAGGCTTTTATTAGGCATTACTCCACATCTCAATGTGAAGTGTTGGTAGGTGTCTGTACAATCTCTAGTGTATAGAACAAACAACAGCAGCTGTAGTTCTGTTTTCCTGGCAAACCCACACCCTTCCAATTGAAAAAAAAAGAAATTATTCCAGAAACCATCTGCAGATGCTGTAAAGATATTTTTACTATCAAAAAACTATATAAAAAAAATGCTTATGAGTAGGGTTGGGTTTAGAACAAGTGTAAAGGTTAGGGTTAGGGTTAGGGTTCACACTGAGGATAGGGTTAGTTTAATGCAGTGTCATTCATTTTCAAATAGAGTTACCTTTGCTTTCGAAACAAAGTAGTTTGAACAGACCACTGTATTGCTGAATAGATATTGCCCTGCAATGAATGTGATCATTTCACACTGTGTGTATTTCCTGCCGGTATTAATTGTCAGAGCTGATAGAGCAGTAAACAAGACTGAGTCAGCACACATTACCAAGATGTAATTTGGTTTGTTCTGGGTCAACAGACTTCAGCCTCCTGATGGAGCGGTCTTCAACACAATGGCAGGGCTTCTGTTCTGAACAATGCTGTATAATAGCAGAAAGCACTGAGCGTCTATGAGGAACTCACTGCAAGTACATGTTAAATGAACAATTAAACACAATGTATCATGTAACATAAGTAAACATACGTAAAAACCTTGGCTATAACCACACGTACTGTTTTCAAACATACTGGGGTTCTGTTAGAGGGCGTGATTGTGTTATTATTCATTAATCAGATAATTCATTTCTGACAATTAAACCATTAGGATAATCATTTGCAACTGAGGATTAATGAGTTGATTATAGGAGTTAAATGTTTACAGAGTGGTTGGAATATGTTCTGTAAATATTGTTCAAAAACAGGACACCATATCATGCCACACGATTGTTCACTTTAATTAGTCCGGAAACCTCAAACGACCCCCTGGGATTCATTATCCAAACCTAAATCTGCATTCTTAATTATTTAATTCATGATAATGTTTGTGGAAATTGCAAATTGCAAAATTTCAGACCAATCATTTATTTGTTCAAATTAGAATTCACAAAGGACCCATATTAGAGATATTGTTTGACACACCATACATGAAGGAGAAGAACATGTGTTTTTACCTAATATTTGAAAAGGTAGAGGTATACATAAAATACATCACAGCAATTTACCACATGCTCAATGTTTTAGTATATTGCTTTTTGATTTTTAGATTGCTTTTACCCTGCATTTTAAAAAGGGTTCAAGAGGGTTACCCGAAACACGAAAACAAGCCACCATCAAGGACAATAAATTGCTATATGCCAAAACTAAAACAATCCATCATGCTTGAGATGACTTGGAAAGAAAATTGTCCAGTATTTTTTGTTTAATAAAAAACGATGGTCTTTTGCAGTCTAATCACGATAAAAGCAGTAGTTTAACAGGACATTGTTGAAGAGCTACAGAAGGCAGGTTACCAAATGAAAACTGGGCCAGACGTTAGTGTTTATTGAAGCAGGCATATATTAATAGACATAGACAACATACATTTAAGAAGTATGGAGAATTTACAGGAGATAATAAGTATTTCTAAATCTTTCACATCATTTTTCACCATAAAAACATTCGCAGTTCACAATTGTTGTCATAACTTCCTGCAGTGTTATGCTTTTACTTTTCCCTCAGTCAATGCTTTGTGGTAACATTCGTGTTAATTGAAAAACAAATGAACCACACTACAATCCAAAATGGCACACATTGAGCACTGTGAATTAGCAACCACTCAGAGACGGGTGGGGGGGCTGACATGGAGCTTTGAGCGTGGACGGGTGTGCTGGACATAGGTGGACAGGGCAGGGGTCAGTGGGCCAGGGGCCAGGGTGGGGCTAGGGTTGGGAGGAGGCCCGATAGAGAGGTTTTGGGGGGGGGCATTGTTCAGTTCAGGGGGCCTTTTCCAAGAGCTGTAATCAGACAGAAGGGATGAAAAGGCTGATTTTCAGGGAATTAGCATGATAAGCGAGAACACAAAATCAATCCTCATCCTTGTGAGGCCTCCTCTGATTGCTTTGAACTGTCAAAAAATGGCAGAATCAAATCGAAAGTGCTTGAGGTTACGGGAGTGATTTGTTCAAGAAGAGATCGCTGGAGCAATTGACACAGCTCTCGAGACAATAATTGGGTTATCAAAGAGAAAACAGTTCAAGTACCAAAGGGCTGAAAACCTATTTGCATTGGATTTTCATACAGAAAGAGACACACCTCCATTTTAATGTCTTCATTTTTGATATAGTCAAGGATTACGCTGGGTCTGGAATTGCATCATTATCATCAGAAAGTTTGTTGCCTCTGTGTGCAACCTTTGATTAAAAGGGGTCAGTTTTTCTGCTCGTTTACAAAATAATGCATGGGATTCCCGTTTCTCAAGAAATGTAAATGAAATGTAAAGAAGTAAATATACTGGATTCATTTACAAAACCCATATCTGATCATGGGGATTGTAACCTGCTGATGGGCGGAAGGGTGGGGTTGAATCCCATGTCTGAAGGAAGGAACCTGTTGGGATTTGATCTGGAAATCAGAGTATAGCTAGTTTGAAATCCTAGATGCCATAGCCTGCCATTGTGCCCTAGAGCAAGGCCAGTTAACAGTGCTGAATATTTAAATGTGGAGGTTCCCGGAACACAAACATACTAAAACATTCACCATCTTGTCAGGCAGTGCTGAGGGTACAGGTGGCTACAGGAACTCTAATCTTTCAGTTGAATGTTTGCGGTGCTAAGCGACCACGACGTGATCAGTGACATTCCAGCAGGTTCCAGCTCAAATCAATCCTGCACTTGACCCTCCACAACAGCCTGTGTGGTCACTAACCTTGAGTGTGAAGGTGAGTTACATCTAGAGGGGCAGGGTTGAATTCAAAACAATATCAAGGCAGTCATCTGAGATTGACGAACATAAAAAGTATTTCATTTGTACTCATCATGGGATAAATCCTCCGCGACCGTTTCCTTTCTGGCTCAGAGTGCATTAGTGGAATTGTCATAATCTGCTTCACAGCCTAGCTCATTGTCTACTCGCCACTCCTATGGGACGAGCCATGCGGGTGTTGCCCTAGAATACCTACCATGCCGGTGTGACCGAAGATTAGGGATTAGCACGCTCTATATGTTCATCCCAAGTAGCCTCTCGTTCATTAAATGCTACTCTGCCAGGAGGCCTCGGTGAAAAGCAGCGCTTCACGCTCGGGTACCTTTCAGGACCCTCCTTCTGAGTCTCCGGCGGGTCAGTGAGCACCGTGGCATCTGGGGAAGTGCTGACAGATGCTCTCGTCCGGCGGTTAATGCATCAGCCTTTCAGATAACCGGGCCGAATTACGATCAGGCACACCAACTCCGCCTCCTTTGATCTCCGGCACGGACATTCTCATGCAGCGCGGGATGCGCGGTTGTTTACACATCACGTGCGGACGAAAGGTTGAATCAGGACATGGGGTGAAAGCGCCGTCCTCGCCGAGAGGCGCTATTTGAGTGACCTTTCCCTCCTGTAAGTCGTGCCACAACATGCTGCAGGTAGCGGACGGGAGAAGCGCGCGGCTGCCCTCATTGAAATCGCTTCGGGATAATGACTTATTGAGCGAATGTCTCATGCGTTCACCTTTGGCGGCTGGGGCTCATAAAATGATGGCCCACCAAAAAGCAGGTATGATCGCTGGTCTAATATCAGGAGCAGCGGTGTCGGAGAGCCATTTTAGAGGTAACGGATTGAGCCCGTGCGACTTCCAATTTACACCGTTTTCTTGGGCAACGTGCAAGTGTACGAGCTGTGGCAAACCCTTACTTCAGCAGACAAAAGTGCTAACAGTAGATGAATTAAAGGTTACCCGTGGTGTATGATGAATGTCACACCAAAACAAATTACCACAGGAAAAAAGACTAATGAAGACTTTTGCTGGGAGCCAGAGGCCAGTCAATAATTAGAGGTGCAGTCCCTGTCTGGATGTTTTCTGTTCCTGTAGGCTCTGCCATTTTTAGGCCAACCTTTAATTGCCGGTAGGTTGGTTTCCTGCTGTATGTCACTCTATAGTAACAAAATGTATTAAGAAGATATTCACAGCTGTATATTTAAACAGGTGCCAAATCAGTTTAGCGTAGGTTCAAATAGGACATTTTAATAAAACACATTCTAACAATGTTTGTAGTTTACTTTCATCCATCTTTTTATCTCTAAAATATTATGTTTAATTGAATTTATGCGTCAGGGGGCTCGCTTTGATCCCTCAGAAAAGTCCCAACTGTATGATAAAGTGCTATGAGTGGTTGACAGTCAGTGCATATTGGTTGTTTGTGAGAAGGGAGAAATAATCACACAAATAAGACATCAAAGTTAGATTGCGAATTAAAATATGCAGTTAAAAATTATTCAGATTGCTCTGGGATGGAAGAGAGAAAAATATTCCCTAGAAGTGTCCAACCGGATAAGATCAAAACTCAGAACACTGATAGCAAATAGGCATGAAATGGGAAGGAGAAGACATCAGGAAAATCAGAGCTTTTGTTTTGGAGCCTTGGCCAATGTTGCCTTGCTGTCCTCCCTTTGACTTCAGGGAATCCCTTCTTTGACGTTGCCAAAACATTCCCACAGAATACAAACCCTTGTCATGGTACAAGAAACACGTTCCTTGTTCATGGCTGGGAAAAGAACATGTCTGGTACAACAAAAACTCCACGCGTCATACATCCTGTGATCATTCCAACCTGTCTACACCTTTCAACAGACATACTGCAATTGCTTGCCACCATCACGCTGGGACGCAGCGATCCTTTGCGTCATGGAACATGTATCCAGCATGGTGCTGGAATACAGAGAATCCCAAGCTGGCATTCTACCGCCAAGAGACCGTATAGACTATTAACATGGCTGTACTTTAAAGTTGAAAAGTATAGCTGGCAGTGAGAGAAGTGTATCCATAAACCCTGCCTTTGGTAGTTTTATGTTGAGCGATGTTTCTTCAGAAATATTTGAGCGTAGCTGTGTGTCTTAAAAAGCTGAAAAATGTGAAAGAGAATCAAGGGGAAGAAAGGTTCAGTGATGGAGAAGAAAGCATATTTTTTTTGTCTAATTCTCTTGTTAAGTGGCACAGAGAGGCATGATTCAAAGCATGGCCCATCTTGCCTAATTAACACTTTGAAAGATAAAAGCAGTTTATTAAATCAATCAGGATGATGGTTGTTTGTGAATCCCAGCAGATAAGGCTATTTGCATATTAACTTTGCAATTCTAACCTACATTCGAGAATCTTCTGAGATTGTGGCCAGCTTCAATGTAAATATTTTCCTGACTACTGTACATGCTTTAAAGTTTCATTGCTTGGTGGATTCTCTGGTGGATTTTTTATTCATTAAAAAATAAATAGATAGATACATCAGCAAATGGATAAATAGACAAACAAATGAATAAACAAACACCAATAGCAGGACACAGGGAAAGTTGTGCTGCAGATTTTAGGACAAATTAAACAAAATGTATCTGGATCTTAATTCATTATTAGATATTCCAAACACATGGCCTTAAATGAATATGAACGGGGACAAACATGACGGTGTGAACAAAATGAGTGCCCTTGAGTTGGCGGCCACATTGTAAAGTGAGTGTTTAAAAGTGCCCTGCCAACGTTCAGTTCAGCTCCCAGCAGTGAGCTGGAGACACGGAGAGCAAGGCCAGGAAGATGCTATTGGAAGATAAATGCTGGGTTATGAGAGGTTGTGTTATAATTAGTTGCAAATGAATTATAGAGGGTTCTCATGGAAGAAGACACGGGGGTAGGTCCCAAATTGTACTCTGTTATAGTGCCCTTCTTTTGAATAGAGCCCCACATGGTACATAGACAGTGGTGAAAAGGAGTGCACTGGAAAGGGAATACTGTAGAATACCATTTAAGACCCAGGGTATGAGGTGCGGTACAGATGAAAGGGTAGCTGAGACAAATTAAGCGAGATATATTACTGGAGACAATGCTCTGAACACAAGTGTCAATGAACGTATGGCTAAAGCATGACTTCTCTACATTTCTATCCTAAAGCATAATTTCCATTGTGATTCATCATGTTTGGGATCAACATAATGTAGCAATATGTTGAGAAGATGCAAATGGCTCCGTAATGTGGCGAATGGTTCTTTCTTCGAAGCTGTCCACAACAATATTAACAATTTATTATTATTTTGTTTAGAGACATGCCCTTTAGGCACAAAATTCCATCACAACATCAGAGCAAGATATACATCATAGTTTGACAATTTAAGAAATTCCCATTTGTAAGATTAGTTTTACAAAACAGTGTTCATGGATTTAATAAAATCCACCATCAATGCCTATAATCTGTTTTAATTTTCTATTTGACCATTGGAATGGTTTTGACAGTACTGATGCTGTATCGGCCCTCACTTCTGTAATATGAATGTACTGTTCTGCAAGTTAATTTAGTGAAAATCTAAATATAATTGTTTTCTCCTAGACTGCAAAATTAGTACAAAGAAATAATGGTATGGTTCTAGAGGTGAAATAGCCCTTCAATTATATAATAAAAAAATTATTTCTGTCCATTGTTCAAATTGTGCTCATTATTTGGGTCGATTGGACAAATCATATTCTAAAGCAGGAGTACTCAATTCTTCACCTATGAGGTCTGGAGCATACTGGTTTACTCTTCAACCTCATCATAACTTGGAGTCACTTGGTGTTCTGAAAACCGTGTGTAGCACCACAATGTCTGAACACATAGAAAACAAATGAACACAAGAGATATATACTTTGCCTTTTGAAGGTATTCAGACCACTACAATTTCTCCGCATTTTGTTGTGTTTTAGGTTTCATTTATAATTAAAAACATGTTTGGCCATCAATCTACCAATGCAATGCCTTCATGGTGTAATGGTTAGATGGAAGCTGCCTGAAGGACTCTGAGAGCATGAATAAAATTATTCTTCTGTCTGGTGAGACAATATCAAATAGACCTGGATGACAAGAGCAACATCTGGCAAAAACAAGGCACCAATCCCATCATAGCTAACACCATCCCTACGCCCAAAGTTGTGAAAGCATCATGCTATGGGGTTGCTTCTCAGTAGCAGGGCCCAAGAGACCGGTCCGAAGCAAATACAGAGAGGTCCCTGAATAAAACCTGATCGATTGCACGCAGGACCTTAGATTGGAGTGAAGATTAATCTTTCACAACAACACTGATTCACTTTTCACTCGTAAACCCCCAAATATTCTCGTATTACATAGATTTTATAGTCCAAAAGATTTACTTATTCGTTAGTAGCTTCGACAGTTAGTTTTTGTTTTTGGTCGCTGTATTCAGGGAAAAGACAATGTTAAAAAGGTCCGGTCTACTTTACAGGCATATTTTATCAAAGTGAACGCACAGTCATTACAAACATAGTTCATCTCAATGTGTAAAGAATGTGTACAGACGTTTTTCTGCCTGAGCAGTTGGGGCTCTCTCTAGTCTGCATTACCTAGGAAAGATTTAGGAATCCCTTGTTTTTCCCAGTAATAATTAGTACATTTACCACAAGACTGTTGTCTAACAAAGCAAAAGCAGCACTTGTTTCTTCAGCGACAGTAAACTAAAGTAGACATCTGAATGATGAACACCTCCCCTGATTGTATTATGGTCTGGAACTTTCAGGAAGCCACAGTCACTTTTTTATTGCCAATATGACTATTCAAATTGTTTTTCTTTCTTGAGCAACTGCACTCAACTGCCTTGCTCATAGGCACAACAAGAATGGATTTAACCCAGCAACCATTTTTGTTACAGGCCCGACGATCTATCTGATGCCTAACAAAAATTACTTCAGTATATTACAAGTACATGGTTTCTGGAAATGTTTCATTACACCATGAAAGAAAATCTCTGATCCACATATGAGTGCAAAGGTCTAGCTTGTCTTAATTGCCAATTTGTTATTGTTGTGTTTGACCCAAAGTACTTGCATATTAAATGAGTACAAATTTTACCAAATATTTTCTGGTTTGTGTATAGTATTTTTGAGATTCAATGTTTTTCAGCAATAAAACTCACTAGTTACTAATGCATATCAGGTAGGTTTTATTAAATATTGTAAGGGTGATCTTCAATTAAAATGAATTTAAACCTCCTCAAAGACCATATAGTTCATGCTTCTGTTTTAGTTGGAGAAAGGAGCAAATTTCAGGTAGAAATGTTGTTTTATTCATTTCTTATTGCATTAATTGGCTGCCTCCGATCAAAACAGTTGGTTGTGCACTTTGTTTTAACAATGAAACCTTTGTTGCTACCCACCACAATATGCCTAAATCCCCCCTGCTAGCTCACTGAGCCTTTCCAGATGGAATCTGGTACTTTAATGGCAAATCTGAAATGATGATTATTTGTTATTATCCCTGCTTGGTTAATACGATACAGCTTTCGGTAGATAGATAACATGTCCATAGAGATACAACTAGATCTATCTCTGTGTTATGGATAATATCCCCCAGGAGTATACCATTTATAGTACTGAGGATAGTGGCTTGCACATTAGTGCTGGAATCCAACCGACCTGTACGGAATCTTGAGTCTTGCTCTTCTCTACAGAACAGTTTTTCACTAGAACTGAACGACACGATTTTACATGAATTCCTGGTTCTATTTTCTCTCTTTGAGTCCAGTTTTATTGTTCCTAATCCTAATTATGAACTGTGAAACATTGTGAAGCACACTTTTTATAGATCACATGGTTTGGTTCTGTTCTACTGTCCCTCTTGGAAAAGGCATTCATAATATTTCTGTAACTTTAGAATACAGTTATTTCTTGAGAAATGATTTGGTAATACTAGTGCCTTGTACAATAGACTGTACTTTCATACCCATTAAAACACAAGCAAGTAATCTTGGCATATTGATAACACATGACAGTGTCACTCAAGGACATTTCTTATTTTCTGCTGCAATCCCGACAAAAAGATATCAAAGCCTCAAATATATTGACTAACTCCCATATAGACAAAGTAAAAAAAGAAGAATGTGTGATTGATTCACAGTGTTGCTAATTCTGGAGCCTATCAATCTATCATATGGTTTGCATAGGCCCAAGCAACCACACAATGGGAAAGTCAGTACGTACTAACAAACATTCTGACTGTGAAACACTTTATATAGGTATCCCAAATGGCACCCTATTCTGCATTGACCTTTGACCACTGCACTCTAAACCCTGGTCAAGAGATGTAAACCACAGTATGTAAATATGATGTCATTTGGGATAGACAACTACCAATGCCACCCTTTCACCGGCTGGACTGAGCCATCGGGTGTGTCCAATCCACGTTCACGTTGATCACACCTGTAATACCAGAACTATATTGCGTTCTATTGAAAATCTGAAAATGGTGTCAAGCCTAATCGTATTCTGGAAAAAATAAAGAGTCAAACTTGTTTTGGATTGAGTCCGAAAACTAAGAAAATACTATTCCCTTTAACAAACTGAAATAATCTGCTGATCCTTTAGTTTTAATTGCAAATGGGCAGGCTTAAATATCAGTTCAACTTTTCACGCCTGGAAACACCCCGTGTCACACTTGCAGCACAAAACCTCACGCTTGTTTCAACTCGCCATTGCTTGAACCCACTACGCAGTAAATAGAAAGCCAATTAAAGTGTCGAGGGATTAAAACATGCAGAAAGCATTTGACATTTTTCTACTTTTGTAGGGTAAGGACAGTAAGGGCTGGCGAAAGGAAAAAAAACGTTCCAATATGATCTTAAAATAAAAATATTGTTCGCCGTTATTGCCTGCTATTTGTTTCTTGAAAGAAACACACGCAAGTGAGCAGGGCCGATGTAGAATTTACCCGTTCTGTCTCCGCCTCTCTCCTTTCCGTCATGAGTGCAACTAATAAACAGCCAGCTTCGATCAGTAGGCCAAGCTTAATGCTCATCTATCAGCGAGTAGAACACTGCTCCCATCCTTCCCCAATAAAATGATTACCAATCCCCGTTATTAGCCTGCCTTAGACACCCTCCTGTCTGGAGATGTCTGCATGGAGCTATTCATTAGGAGGTTCCTTTTGTAGGGGAGGTTTCAACATAAGCAGGGATATACAGAACGGGTCTATGATAAAGGGCCTGAGCTCTTTGGAAAGCTAGGCGTCCTGCGAGTGGGGAGAGTGACGCGAAATCGATGCCCTGTTTGTTTATTGCCCTGACCTTTAACCCTTTCCAGATCTGCTGAGCTCCCTACTCCTACCCCCACCTACCCACCCCACCCCCCAAGCACACCAGACACACGCACAAACATCTTACGTTTCCGCCAGCCCTGTGGAGACCCTTAATGTCATTCCCATTAGCAACTTCATTTTTCATTTCACCCCTATACCCAAATTCTAACCGTAATCCCAATTCAAATGTTTACCCTAAATGCAATCCCTAGGCTATAAGTGTTTCTTTTTAAACATTGAACGTGCACACACTCAGTAACCCTTGCTCTGTTGGGCTCAGTCCAGTTGCATTTTTATATACAAACCAAAATGCATGCACAACTAAATTATAGGAGATCCGTTATCTTTGTTCCCTGAAGGCCTGTCTCCTACGCACACATGCAAAACACAACAGAACCCCCACACAAAAACAACACACAAACGCACTGTAAAACTAGTTAAAGATTTAAATAACTGATGAGCTGTTTGACTCTAATGAAATGCAAATGGAAGCTCTTTTAAAATTCACTTGAATTCCACAAATGAAATCCAAAGTAATATTAATGTAATTCAGATGTATATTTTTACTTTGCACTCTAAAGACAGGACGTGCGTCCTAGGCTGAATAGGAAATCACCAAAGAACTTTGTCACTTTGTTCTTTTATTAATGATTTGTGCTTTTCATGAAAATGGGTATCTTCTGATAAATCATTATCTTCAAGACATTAATTTGAGCACTCAAATGAAAATGAAAACAGTTTTTTCCAGACTTGCCTCTCGCTCATTGTCATTAGTTTGGAATACGCTGCAGAGTACAACATCATGTTAGTATTAACTTTCCACACTTCACTCACTGTGAAACATATTTGACCTACCTATGCGAGTATATACCCGTGAAGATGATGGTCAACACCATCTGGTTCTGTACGATTGGTACAAGTTAGCTACAAGTGAACTGCTTTTGTATGAAAACAAAGTCATGTCTTAGTACATCTTTGTCAAAGTTATTGAAAACAAAGGTAATGGTTTGTCCTCACTTCCCTTCCAATGTAGAGACGTCTGCTGAAAGAGTATGGATACTGGTAGCCTAGCCTCGCCTCTGCAACCGTAGCTATTGATCACATTAACAACTGCAGTCTACCGAAGGTCGAGATTTGATCAATATGAATTGAGCGTCTGGAAATAAATTTGAGTGACCTGACATTAATGAGGGGGAGGACCCTTACAATTTAAGGTGGAATGGATATCCATAATATCATACGCGGTACATGATGAAATTACCCATTTGTCAACACTTGTATCATTACGTCCTAACAATACAATGCTTAACAGTTCTGCCCTCTGGGAGTTATATTGTTTTGTTTTTTTTCGGAACCAACCGCATCATATACAGTGTGAGTGGAGACATCGTCGTTGTTGGCATAGTGATACCACAGGCGTAAACTCCAGCAGCCTGTCTACATGTCTGTCGCATGGATGCTCATGGAGGCTCCAAGCACTACCTGGGTCCTGGTTGCGCCGTTAGCCGCGGGGTGAAAGGACATTTCAGTGATATCTTGTGTCCCCAGGCTGGCCTCTACAAATGAGTACAGGGAGGTTCCTCAGAGCCACTGGACACATTTGCAGTTCTTGAGAGAAATCGTGCTGTAGGCAGGTTTAGCTTCGTTTCATCACACACTATCACGGAATGCTACTCGGAAATGCCAAAGTATTTGCGCTCCTTCTAACCTGGAATTATACTGTATAGGAAATGCGCGTTCGGTATCAAATCAATCGTACATTAATATTGTTTTGTGTTTGAGAACAAATGCCCTGGTTGGGATTCTTCTGCTGAATGAATACAGGACCTGCATCCTCCATGAATCGGATGACAGTGTGCAGTGTGCAGCAAGTATAGGTGGTCAGTATAGGTGGTCAGTGCAATTACATTGTAGACATGAGTGTATTGAACTCTGTACAATTATACATGGGTCATCTCTGGACAATATGCTGGCCATCTGGTAGCATCTGTGCTCTTTCCCCCCACTAATAGAGTCCCTGCCATGGCTTTAGGCCATGGCGGTGAGCCCTGAACAGGTCACATGTTGTGTCTTTCAGCCATATTTAGGTCAGGCTTTTCTTTTTGGACAAGGAGATGCTTAATGCACAAAGGCAATGCGAGGCGAACCGAGACGCCAGGGCTTCAGTACCCCCGCCCCTGTCCCCCCCAACCTAACCCTTCATCAGATGCGTAATGCCCTTCCAACGTTACACCTGCACGTCTTATTTTATTCCCATCCCTCGGGGGAAGCTGGGGGCGGAGCAGAAGGATTAACATATCGTTTTTCTGTTAGCTGCCAGTGCCAGTTTAAAGGATTCACGTTGGTGAGGGTCCCTGCAACAGTGAATTTAGTATGCAGATTGGATGATATGAGGGGTGTGGTGAGGGTGTTTTTTGCAGCTCTTACTGATATTCAATACTGATATTCACAATATTTAAAGGCGGTTGAATCAGGTATTTTTGTTGTTGACTGTTGCGCAGTCGTGGAAGTATACGTGTGTTTTCGAACCTATTTATTTTGATTTTACAAATGTACAAAAATTACACAACAGTAGATGTATCTAACAGATAAGCTTCGGGGGAAAAAAACTCACTTACTTTATTACTTTTTTTTTCTTCAAGCACCTCTGATGTAAGAGTGGAATGCGAGCTGCATTTCTAAGCTCCACAGAGATGGGACTCTGAAAATGGATGCAATGAAATTGTAGCGTAAAATTGACGTCCTGCCATGGCTTTCATTAAGATTAAAAAGAGCCACAAACCTTGGGTTGTGGCTTTGAGCAAAACCAGTTAACCTAATATGAAAAAAGAAAATATCTAATGGCAATACAAAAATTGGAATTCATTTCACATTTCCAGGACCCTCTACCGTGTACTTTTGATGGCGCGAGAGGCCAGGGGTGGGGGTTAACTATGTAGTTAATAGCGCTTGTGTCGTGGAATTCTCCCATTTTGACAGTTTGCAAGATTAATTGTCTCATATGGAAACATAGAAGACCTCTTTTCTCTTCCCCCGTATCAATTGTGATTGGCTTTTATTCCTATAGGCACGCTCCTAATAACGATGCTTTAGATTCAGACCAAAAGGGCTGATTGGCTAATCAATTTGACAACTTGATTGATATAGGAGGTGGTTGGACGAGGAGGCAACAAGTACATTAGGGATGTTGCAGCAGACACCTTTCAAAATAGCTACTAGTAGGTCAGAGCACAGCCCTACAAGGGGTCACATGGGGTCAACGATGAGGTTAACCCTATCAGGAAGAGGGTTGACTTCAAGACCCTATTGTGTCAAGCTTATTAGCTACGGCCCAGTTCCATCAACCATGGTTTAGTTGCGCATGTCAATGGATGCTTAGATTTCACTGTGTGTCAGGGATCTGCAGCTAGTGCCTCACCGTGGCTGTTCTGTACAGTTAACTGGAATCACAAACGCTTGCATGCCCTCACGGAGACACACGCACACAATCACACCAGCTTAGACACAAGTCTCTCTTGAGTCATCGTGGGCAGACACACACGCCAACACACACGTCGACACAAACGCAGACACACACGCAGACACAAACGCAGACACACACGTCGACACAAACGCAGACACACACGCCGACACAAACGCAGACACACACGTCGACACAAACGCAGACACACACGCCGACACAAACGCAGACCCACACGCCGACACAAACGCAGACACACACGCTGACACAAACGCAGACACACACGTCGACACACACGTCGACACACACGCCAACACACACAAACACACGCAGACACACACGCCAACACAAACGCAGACACACACACCGACACACACGCCGACACACCCAGACACACACGCCAACACACACAGACACACGTGCCGACACACACGCCAACACACACGTCGACACACATACACCGACACACACACAGACACATGCGCTCATGAAGGACTGTGAACAAGAGAACAAGATTGGGAGAGAGAGTGAGAGACAAAGGGGGAACCAGCGACAGGGGAAGAGTGAGAGGGTGAGGGAAAGAAAGAGGGTGAAAAGGAGTGAGTGTGGGTTGCCATGCAGCGTGAGAGCCAAGGAAAGCAGAAGAGGCCTGCATATCATTAAAAAGTACCGCATCTTCACAAACTTCCAAAAACAGTCAAATCACCCCCCCCCCTTCTTCTTCTAAAGCACATTCACATGTGCAGGTTTGTTTTGGGGATAAAGTCTGTGACTTTGATCACCGCTAATTAGATACTCTACCGGTTTCCTTCAGTACCTACAGCTCATTGGGTTGTGTAGGTTATCCTCAGGATCTCTGGCGCCCTGCCAGACGAGGGGGCTCTGGTCCAGGGCTGCAGCATCTCAAAGGGAGAGAAGGTGAGGACGGAGCCATGAAAGAAGCCTTCCCTTTCACTGCAGATCAATACCAAGCTCTCCTTTGCCTATCGGGGATCAAGAGTTTGATTCACAAAGAGGGTTTTGCATAAAGATCTAAACAACGGTTCACAGGAATCTTTCTTCTTTTCTTTCTTTGCGTTAGACAAACCCAGACCATCTCTAGGTTTCTTACACTGTCTCGTTCTTCTTTCTTATTTCTCTCCATTAAGTTTAGAATTTAGAAGAGAGCTCGGTGCTTAATGAAGGAGGCTCTCAAAGTTGTTGTCGCGTTTCCCAAATATGATCGAACCAATCGATCCATCAAACCAATTTGGGTGTAATTTTGATCTGCATTGCGAAATAATAATGAACATGGCTGTGTTACTTACATTATGCTTTTCAAAGAGTCTCACAGTTCATAATAGCTTCCATAGTAAACATTACGTCGCCATCCTCATACCCAGACAGATCAACATTGCAAAAATCGGAGGAAAAAAAACACGAAAGAAATACTTCAACTGCGTGATATTAACTAGAAATACTATTCATCATAGCCCTACAGGAGGCAAGAGAATCGAATAAAACACACCAGAAAACTGCATCATTTGCTCATTTCATCAGTATCGGACTATCACACTGGGGCACCCACCTGGGGGCCAGGTAATCAGCAAATTCCAAAATATTTGGTAATAGGATAATGCTTCTAGCTATTTTGTCATTGTTATACACTTTTTGGCATTGATACGGAGAGCAAAGTATGCTGTATATATCTAACGTAATGTTGTGGTCAACACTGATAAATGAATTACTTGAATTCTCGTTGCCCCTTTGTTCCCTGCGGTGAAATTTGGTGGCTGTTCGGTAAACCGGCCCTGAATTGCAAACCTTGCTGATAACATTTAGTTTGTTACAATGTTCAATGCTCTGTTCTCTGCCTGTTTATTCTCCATCCATAAATACATAATCCAGACCATTAAGACCCATTAAAGTCATCTGAGCCTCACCGCAATGTGAAGTAAGTTTAATGAAGTTTCATTTAATTAATACGATTGCCTTTGAAAAACAATAACACTTTCCTTTCTGCGGGACTGGACTGCCAGGGGAAACCAAGGAGACTTTAGATGAACGAAGGGGCTGTACTGTAATGCTATCTTAGAAATAAATGCATTTTAATAAAAGAACACTTTCTGTCTGTCTTCATCGTGTCGCTCTTGATATAAAAATTCAAGAACTGTGTGAAAGTTGCGCCGAAGTTCTCAAGAGACTTGATTTGTTTTAGACATCTGATTATCAGAATTCCACTCAGCTTCCAGTACTAGACATTCTAATACCAACTGGTCTCATTCAGGGATCTTAGTCAGACAGAAAGAACTGTAAATCCCTTACTGTAAAGAAAGAATCTGACAATACATGGATTTGGCTTTCTTATTTTAGAGTAGCTTCTCCCCTCACACTGTGTAAGATATAAGAGCATTATCTGACATCAGATGGGTTAAGGTGGAATCTTTCACAGACACTTCTATGTGCACCCCTGAAGACACACACATATATATGCATACTGTGAATATATTGTAATAATAAAGTCACTTTGCTCTTGCCGTCACACTTTTGCCATGATTGTGTGACCCTTTTCGCAAGTCATTTTCCTAGGATTAGAAAAACAATCAATCCAATCAAGACGAGAAGAGGGAGGAAAACGATTGGAGAGAGAGAGGAAATCTCTCAAGAAGTTGTAGAAGGGTGTTTAGGGAGAAGGGAAAAGGGAGCAATCTAGAGGGTTGGGTAGATTTCCGTCTCAAGTAATTCATTTAGGTCTTCAAAACTGTTTCAGAGAACAGAGTCACTTTGCCTTTGTTGTGCTTAAAAAGCTTATCCACTCAGTATGAAGAAAGGCAATAAGAACACTTTATAAAAAACGGGGCTACAAAGGGAATGAATGTTGAGAAAGTGAATGGCACCACTGATAAAGTTGAGCAAATTAAGTCATTGACCTGCGCGGGAGATTAATAGCAAACAAGGTGGCCCAGCTTCAGAAGTAATGAATATTCTTCAGACGCCCAAGGAACGATGATGGGGCCGCTTGATGTGGATGACATTGAAAGTTTCGGGAGAACAGAAATATTCTGTCGTTTTTCATTTGCATGCAAATTTCCCTGTTACACAAATTAACCTTTGAAACCCGTGTCACTCCTCATCTTGCGGGAATCCGACCCCGTCCCCTCCCGCAAAAACCCCATGCGGTGCAGCTTCGTCGCTCTCCTCAGGTCAGCCCCGGCTCTGCCACCGTTTAACAGGAAGGGACTGAAGTCACAATGCGGCACTATGTTTACACCCCTGATTACAGGAAGCAAGGCGAAGCGGCCCGATGAACAGGATGACACAAATCCGAGTCCCTCCGCCACCAACGTCGTAATGTGCAAAAAGGCAGATCTACTACTGTGGGCCCTGACTGGGCAATGCGGGCTCGATTGAAATGCTAAAAAGACAACTGTGCCCATCTTGAATGGCACCACGGCAGCGACAGCTAATCACTTCTGGCAGCTTTAAGGTGAACCGATCTCAAAACCTCCCGGGGCAAAGTACAAATCCTGTTACTCACTAGCCTTTTCAGCCAAGAAGTTACCCAAACTCTCTTGGTGGCGAACCATCTTAAAGAAATGCCACGCATGCCGGCATCTGCATATGAACACAGTGAGTAGTGATGGAGCCCGCTAATTGACGTGGGTTTAAATATGATAATAGGCTTCAGTGTTTCTGTTCCTTTCAATCTTTTCACCCTTATTCTTCTTGGCATAATGGCACCCATTGGTTGCAGGTGTCCAAAAAGAGATGTTTCCCATTGCCAATCCACCTTCGGAATTGGTCAACCCAGAAACGACCAAGTCTCCACTGAAAATGGGGAAATGTGCAAAGTTTGCCTACATGAAAGCATTTCTCCCAGGGCTGAAAACAATGCATGTGGTGGTATGAAGCAGAATGGGCAAAGTTGTTACCTCACAGGGCGTTTGTAGAAACCCGGACTGTACTGTGGTGAGTTTGGTGGGCCAAATTGTATGAGACAAATGAACAAATCACACAAACAGAAACACAAACACACACACACTCTCTCTCTTTCTCTCTCGATCTCTCTTTCTCTCGGTGGCCACATGTAGCCAGAGTAAGTTTCCTTCAAAGGTTTCCCTAAGGATACACTGTATGCGAATATAATCCAAGCAGTCTTTGAAGTGCACACTTGAAATGTCTTTTGGCTCAAATACTGGAAGTGCCATTTCGTCTCCTGCTCTGGGTTATTGGAGAAGAAAAGCAGCTTCTGTGAAGTGAGGTGGAGAGCCTACACCTGCTAGTCTTCTTCCCATCCATCCACCCCAGCAGATTCCTCCACCCTCCCTGCAGGAAATGCTTTATTTAAAAAAAAGAAATACATATACATCAAGCATTTGAATTGCCTTTATCTTTTTCTGCTCGGTTTTGTTTTGATGTACTCCTCAACATGTAGTGCAGGGTACATTTGCAAATACATAACTGTGACTTCTTTTAGAGGAAAGTAAAGCGGCCCGAGCTAAATCCTCTCTCAGAAAACACATTTGGGTTTCCTCACCGGTACAATGATTTCGGAACCCTTGCCCTGGCAAGTGTTCGCTAATAGAGGCAGGATTCTAATGAGTTCTGGTACATCCTGGCAGCCTACAAACCCTCCCTCTAGTCAAGAGGTCAAATTTTAATCACTGGCTCTCAAGATGAACATTTCCAACTGCATTTTGAGTGTTGCCCATCTCAAGCCACACAAGTGGCTGATAATCAACCCTGAAGTTGTTGAGGCAATTGAAAATGTGATTAGATACTGTGTGTTCATGACTGCATGCCACTGAGTCAAGGGCTGAAGCCACGCGACCATATGTCAGGTTGTGTAAGTCCTTCAGAAAAGGCAATATTTCCATACCTGCGTACCGTAGGCTAGAGCCAACCCCAGTGCCATAAAAAGGTCAATCTCACAGAGACTGGGTTATTGTTTTCTGGATGCGTGGTATTTGAAAAGTAGAACAGGTGGAACATTGTGCACCTTCTATTGAGTCAGCAGTTCAAGGCCAAAATCTGAAGGGTGTGTGTGAGGTGTGGGGGGGGTAGAAATTAGGTTTTCACTGGACATCTATAGTGGAGTTTCATGACAACTGCCACAGGCTAAATAGTCACGTCCATAATTTCAGTCGTCGGAGTCTGCTAGGGTTGAAATATGATTAAAAGGAGAAACAAATACGCTGACACTGTATGATGCAAACCCAAAAGAAACACATAGAATTAAATCTCATTACATTGTAACAAAACCAAAAACACGTTAAACAAATGCAGTCTTTCACATTGTATAATATATGGCATACACAAGCGATTTCAAAATAAAACATACCTACTCTGCTATGTACTTATTCAACAACACTTACATTTGAATGAATCAAATCACAATCAACCCCCCCCCCCACAAAAAAAAAAAACTCCCCAAAAAACTGAAGAGAGTGTAGAATCTGACTAATTCACTATTGCGGGCGAAGCTCCAGTGGACATTCTGAGTGTTGTGAATGATCCTAACAGCCGACTCTCCAATCTGTTCACGGGGGCCCTGAATGCAGAAGGCATAGTGACACCAACTGCTGTGACAGGGAGGTGGGAGAGCAGACAGGAAGTTTAGTAGCGGGCTTTAGCGCGACTCGCTGATCATGCCGCGGTCACGTGACCAGTTTACTCACCGGTCTGAATATCGCCATCTGGTTTTCCACCTCTCCGTTCGGGGGACAACAAGGGGTGGTGGAGAGAGAGAGAGAGAGAGAGAGAGAGAGCGGACATCAGATGTCACAGCGGGGCTGCTGCGTCCCTTGGGTCCAAAAGAACGCGAGGGATGAAGGGGGGTGTGGGGTTTGGGGGGGGGCTACCTGCAACGCCGAACGCGGTGGGGGCATCCGCGTAGAACCGGCTGCTCGTACGCCCACCGGGATGGCGTCGGTGGCGTTCGCGTTCGTTTCCAGCGCTTAAAAAAAAAAACGTTCCCTCGACTGCGGTGCGTGGATAATTCAGGATAACAGGGAGGTAGCGGCCGGTCCCCCAACCCTGCCCCAACGCTGCCCCAACACTCCCCCAACCCTGCCCCAACGCTGCCCCAACACTCCCCCAACCCTGCCCCAACGCTGCCCCAACACTGCCCCAACCCTGCCCCAACGCTCCTTGTCCTCTGGGGGGGGCCCGTCCCTGGGCACTGAAGAGGCTCCTGGCGGGTGTTACGCTGTGTAATGACGTGCCAGTGGGTTGTTTTGGGGCGGAAAGAAATTAAAATGCCTCATGGGATAACCGTTAATAAAGCACTGTCGTTTACTGGTCAACGTCCAATACGTGGTAGCGACAGTGGTTGTATTCGCGTTTGACAATAGACAACAGAGGAGCGGTTTTTCATCAAACGTCTCTCTGTGTAGGTTTCATATCTTGCTTGAGTGTCCTGCTGCTTCGAAACTAAAGTTGTTTCGAACGGCTGATTTTCAGTCTAATATTCTGCTAATGCTTTTAATTTAATGTTCGCAGCCTCTGTAATTGGTAGAATATTGCTACATAACACATTGTAGGTGAACCTTTAGCATTAGGCAAAACCAAATTGAAAAATCTGAAGCAAATGGTGAAAAGGACTGGGACGGAAAGGGAAACCCCATTAAATCTAATTTGTTCTGCACTGCTGTGGGGGATATGGTCACACACACACACACACACACACACACTCTTTATTGGCTGTTAAAGGTAGCTGCTGAGGTAGTGTACTATAGTGCTTTATGTTATTTCTGCCATGTTAGCTAGTGCTAGGTAGGGATCTAGGTGTACTGCTGCTGTTCACCGTTGTTTGAGTGCTATTTCCTTTTCCTGCCAAGCGTAGAAAGAGAACCTTGGAAAACCTCTAGAGGCCTTCTTTCTCCAACACACTGAGACGCAGAGGAGAGGTGTGCCACACAAAAGGAGGAATTAGCAGAGCCAACAGACCTTCAGCTGATGGAGTTCAGGAGATAGGGATTAGAAAAGGAGTCCCTATGGAAGATCTGAGACCAACCATGTGTCCCAAATGGCACCTTACACCCAAGGTAGCGCATGTTTGGCAATAGGTTTGTGCCAGTAGTGGTACACCACAAAGAGAATAGTGTTCCATTTGGGACATATGCTGCAACATACAACTCCATTGGGACATCTTAAAACAACCACTTTGTAATGCGATGTTTGGGAAGTTAATACAACGGCTCTTTAGTTAGATGCTGGTAACAAATACAACAAAGGCATTACTTTAACTGTTTTCGTTCAAATCAGTAACATTAAACAGTAACATTAAAAGACATTATTTGCCTCCTCAAAGAGCAAGAAAGTTGTCATGTAAGGACACACTGTAGAGTTAATATCACCTTTATATTTAAAGAAAACATCAGTGGTATTCCACTTTTATTAGTTTTATTAGGATTAATACCCTTAAAAGAATAGTAGGCTGAGGGTAAAGTCTGTTTAAATGAAGGTAGATAAAAAAAGTAGCAAATGCATTGATGTTTTAACACCTAAAGATGTGCAATTGGATTCATAACATATCATATATTTTTTTTTTAAGATGCCATAAATAATACACATTGGGAGACATCTTACACAAAAGCCCGATGTTGTACACAAAACAGCAGAACCTGTTTGTGGCTTGTGGGCATCAACAACTACTGGTTGAAATAATACAACTACCCAAAACATGTATAACATAAAACAAATATAACTATGCAACTACTGCCATTTAATGCTATTCTTCAAGAACGACCTCCTAAAGCCGTGGAAGAAAATACAGTAACGAGAACAAATCGAAATTGTATACAAACTGTACAAACATTTCAAACATCTCCAAATTTACAGACGACCCAAATAATTCCATTACGACACGAGGCGCTCTTCCGAGCAGAAGACACGGAACTCGCGTGTCCAATGACCATTCACCCAGAGAAATACCTACAGGGTTCCCCCTTCCAGGGCGAGAGTTTTGGCTGTGGAGGGAGAGGGGGCCAGGGCACATCAGACATCATGGCCCACAGGCCCCCTGGGTGTGCTCCGCGGCTAGGCTAAGCAGTCTTGGAGCAAGGTGTACGAGCGCTCCGGTCCGCTCACAGGGAAACAGATGGGAACGCGGGAGACGCCGGGGAGGCCGAATTCCGGTCAAAAGAAGGTGATATCGGAGCGTGACCGCCAGCATGTCCGGAAACAACTCTCTCTTCCTCTCTCTCTCTCTCTCTCTCTCTCTGAAAACACACAAGGGAACCGGGTCGGCAGTTGTTGGGGAGGGGGGGGGGGGGTTAGGGATTTGTGATTTTTTTTTGGCAACTCAGCATCTCTGTGTCAGCCTAGCCCTAGACTAGCACTCATTTCCAGGAGCTGCATGAGATGAGATGGATGCTTCTGCCAAAGCCGGTCATTTGGAAGTTGGTGATGAGTGACTAGGGAAAGAGTGAATTGCTGCAGGGGCCAATCAGCTGCCGATACTCTTTCATTATTTGTATAAGGATCTATTATTTTAGTTTACAGGTCAGAACAACTTGAGAAATAAATATTCTCCTTTTATGGATCGTTGGGAGTTGGCCTGATAAAGTTGGCAGAGCTCCAGGCTCCCAGAAGCCTGATTTGAACTGAATTTGCCTCAGTGAACAGTTTGGCAGCTTCTCACAGAGAACACCATAGCACGTCCATCTCGTAGCGGACGAAACGTTGAACAAACAACAGGCTATTAGGATTTAGGGTCACTCGTAGTGTGGCCTCATGATCCCACGTGTCGTGAGAAGTAAATGATTGGGAAGAAACTAACGAAAGAACACTGAAAACGTCCATATTGCGGTAAAAGTTTCAAAGGCTGTTAGTGAAATGTGAAAAGACATCCTCTTAAGTCAGTTTCCAAAATAATGGACAAGAAACAATGGAAGGTTAAAAATTGGTGAGGGATATTAAAATAACGGCAAACACTATCCCAACCATAGATATAGAAAAGGATCAGCCTACTATCTAGAGCTCTATGTCTACGATCCCTACTGTACATAAAAACAAACAAACAAAACAATATTATTACAGCCTGGTCGTTCCACATCCCGTCCTAAATGTTGAATCTCTTTTCAGCAGGAGAATCCGCTACAACGCAGAGGCCATGTACACAGAATCCCTAATTAGAGATTAGAGAGTAACAAAACCCTCGACTACAGTCTCCATGTGTCAACTGACATACAGTACAAAGGAACAAAGGGAGCAAAGTCCTCTCCTCTCTTTTTTCATCTCCGAAAAATGTAAAATGCATTAGATAGTGACTGTGGGTAGGTGTGCCCCGGGCTAGATTACAGCTGCACGCTCGATTGTGTAGGAGGACAGTTTTACCATGCACCCAAGGGCCCACGTAACCTCAGCAAAGTCTACTAATACCATAGTTAAATGCAACACACGCACACACAAAACACACACAAAACACACACAAAGCACACACACACACATGTCATTACAGTTAAACAAAAGTTTCAAATGACTGGAGACGATACATTTCACTGTGTCTTATCAATCAAATTCTCACCCTTCTCCCCCCCTCCCCCAAAACCATTTTGTCGTTCTACTTATTTTCTTTTTTTTTATTGCTTTTATTTTCCTGGCCTGGTGTCATACCACAAGCATTCCAAAGTACAAGGGGGGGAAGAAAAAAAAAAAAGCGTGAGTGGATGCCAGAGAAAATAGCCGCGGGCATCGAGAAGAAGGGACATCTTGAGCAAAGGTTCTGTGGGTCGCACAGACCAACGCTACGGAGGCTGTAATGACCCTCGCTGACTAGCAGTCCCGGGTTTTCCGCCCTTCAGTGGGTTAACAGGAACACAAAAGAGGAACGACACCACATTATTGTCACCAGAGGTGGTGGTAAAATAAATGGGCGGGTACCCTCTTATTGCCAGCTGCGGTTTATATCCCTGTAGTTTTGATGCATCGTTTTCTGAAAGGTGGGTAAAGTGTCATGCCGTGTAGAAAAAAGGGAAAAAAGGCGGCTAAGCGTCCAGGAACCCGGGGGGGGGGCTTGTGGTATTAGTGAACACGACAAATGCTAGTAAGTTAAGAGGCATAATCAGTGTCCGCAAAAAAACCCACCTTGGTTCATCAGTTTAATCAGGCCCCTCGTGATCTTGTCTGTTGCTCTAGTGGTTGCAGTTTAATGGCAGACTTAATGTAATCTCAGGTCATTACATTGCAGGGTGAATTCCATGTCGGTGGACATTTCTCTTTTGTCAGGCAATATTTGGCATTGTCGTTACATGGAATAGTGAAGACTCTAGTCAATAGGCACATGATAGCGGAGGCAGTGGACAAAGCCAATCCGTTTATTCTGTCAGGCAACAGTAAATAAAACAGGTAATGAAGATGTGCATAGAAGCTAACATCAGAGAGGCAGGAAGAGAGAGAGAAAAAGGAGAGAGAGAGTATGGTATGTGTGTATAACATGAAATAAAACAAACATATTGGCTCCGATTTCATCAGATAGGTGGTACCATGTAGCAGGAGGCTGTATGAATTACAGCTGTTTATCTTCCAGCTTTTCTTCAAGATTAATTAAATGCAAATGTAACACAGTGAATCACGGGGATACCTGCCAGAACTCTTATTAATACCTTCACTTAAAAACCCCTCTGCCCAAATAATTCATTTGCAAAAGGCGGCCTCCAGACGGTGGGGCCCTTCTTCCGCTCGCCTCTCCTTTCTCGCCGGGAAAACAATTCATGGACGGATTCCCAATTAGTCCAGAAGCACTCTGATCCTCCCCTCAGCCCCCCGTGGCCCTCGGCGGACGCCGCCATAACCTGGCAACCTATAGGTGGAGGCGCAGCCAAGTAGAGAGCGCTCTGAAGGCTGCGGCTTTGGCGGCGCCGACGCCGGGGAAAGAAAGAATCCCGGCACCGTGTCATCCAGTACAAAGGCCGGGGAACAGATTCCACCGGAAATTCACTGTGGCACCACATATGGGACACATGAGTGTGCTCACCGCGCGGTTTCCCTCTCCTCTTTGTGCAAACACACACGCACACAAAAAGAGAAGTCACCCTGCATGTGTGGCTGGTGACATGTGTAGCCATCATAAGGTCTGTGTGGGTCTGTGTTGAATTTGGGGGCTGGGCGGTGGCAGGGAGACTGAGATCTGAAGCCGCCACAGGTTTGAGGCAGATGGCTCGGTGTCAGCTATGACAGGCAGCCTGTCCTCCCGCTCCTCAGATTTGTTTTTTTGTTGCTTCGCCCACTCCTCCCTCCCTCCCCCACACCCCTCCCCCGCCTCCTCTCTCCCTATCCTTTGGCCCCTTTTCTCCCACTGCTCCTTCCCGATGATCAGGTAAATATGGGCACACTCTGGAAAGTTTCCGCGGATGGATCTCGCCCCCGGGGCTGCAAGGTTGTGTGACTTCGCCCCATCTGTCACAGATCATCAGCTGGCTCCGGCTGCCAGGACGGACCTGGATTCTGTTTGGGCTCTCGGAACTGCTTGGGAAACGAGAACGCAGTCACATCAGAGGACTAGAAGGAGAGAGAGTATGAAAGGTGTGGGGGAGGAGGAAGGGAGAGGGTATGGAGGAGGGTGAGTGTGTGTGAGAGGGAGAGAGAGTGTGTGTGTCTGTGTGTGTGTGAGAGAGAGAGGGAGACAGAGAGAGAGAGAAAGACTCAGTGAAATAGGGAGAAAGGAGAGCTACAGGAAGGGGGAGGGAGAGAGGGATCGAATGAGGAAGGAGAAGCGTAGGAAGAAAGTAGAGAGGAGAAGCCCAAAGCAGAAGCAGTGAGGAGAAGCAGAGAGGAAAAGCAAAGAGGAGAAGCAGAGCAGAGGAAGCAGAGAGGAAAAGCAGAGATGAGAAGCAGTGAGGAGAAGCAAAGAGGAGAAGCAGTGAGGAGAAGCAAAGAGGAGAAACAGATAGGAGAAGCAGATAGGAGAAGCAGATAGGAGAAGCAGAGAGGAGAAGCAGAGAGGAGAAGCAGAGAGGAGAAGCAGAGAGAGGAAGCAAAGAGGAGAAGCAGATAGGAGAAGCAGAGAGGAGAAGCAGAGAGGAGAAGCAGAGGGACATTTAGGGGAAAGCGAGAACAAGACATGTGTGATGGAAACGAGTCAGTAAATGATTATTGTGTCGCTGTGTTCCTCCACTAACTACTCCTTCCGCTGATCTCATAAACCTGTATGTGTCTCCTTGGTTAAATCATCCATTAGAACAAGGGACTACTGAAACACCAGCCTGTAGTAAGCTGTGATGACCAAGGTGATATTTGTCAATCAAATAGAAATCGGAAGTTGTGTTGAACGGACAAAATGGTATTGATCTGTACAGAACACAATCTGCTTCTTAACTTCAAGGCTTCAACATGTCCCTATTGCTGACACAGAACCTGTTCAAAACTATTGATAATCTTAAGGAAATATGTCACTCGAGGATGTGCCATTTGGAACTGAGTTTATCTAAGGATAAACCTTTATTAAAACATTCTGTGCACATGAATGACATATGATGGTGATTATTAACCCGAAGCTGGTTTACCATGGAAAAAGAGCTACTGGGTAAATGCCTCAATGTGACTTTCATTCAATTTACAAACAGCTGTAAATGACATGGGTTAGTTACATTTTCAATGTTTTACTTCAATCGGTGCAAAAACGATTGCCTGAATAGAATGCCAACTTCTGAAAATGAATGTGATTCTCACAAACATTTAACAATCTAAATAAGTATGTTATCAATTAGACAGAGATGTCTTAAACCTCACCAGCATCGCTCAAGGTGATGGAAACCTATTGATGTAAAACTCCTGTTAGAAATTATCTCTCGTGGACCTTAAGGTTGACAGAGAGAGTGGCTGACTGATGCTGAGGACTACATCATTGATTAATGAGTAGTTTTTCACTTTAAGGCCGCAACTTTTCATTTTTCTTTCAGGATGTGGAAAGTCTCATTCATTTCACTTTAATTTATGGGGGACAAAAGCGAGGTGGGACTGTGCCTCTGTGCTCATCGTATCACCATGGAGACGACGTCGCTGTCAGGGGACTGTTGAAGAAAAACTAGAAAACGGGTGAAGTTTTGGATTGTTTGTGGCAAAAGACATGAATAATTGGCATGATGTAAAATGGGACCTTTCCTGATTACAGTAGACGAGTAGAGAGTATTGAGTATTAGATGCTGTGTGTTTACAAACACACGCAATATATAGAGCAAAACATATATGAGAACGAGTTTGGAGACGCAGTCGGTCTGCTGTGATCTTTGCCTCGAAACAAAGGTTGAAAAAATCAGTGAGCACATTCATGATCATCTGTAAGGCAAGTCTGAATGCCTCTGAAGTCTTTAGTATTAGTAATTTCCTGCCTTCTACTGCCTAATAAGCTTGGACCACAGAACAGATAGTGAGCATTTTTAACCATCACAATCCTGACTCTAAGCCACTGGCTATTCAATAGTGGACGGTAATGAGTTTGAACCACTGAGTGTTAATGCAGCATTTTTGTTTTCTGCTTAAACTATGTCTGTGGAAGTTAACAGTGGTAAACAGTTATCAAATGTTTTGTCATCTTTTTGTTTATTTGTAAACTTACTAATTTATATACATTTAAATGTGTTACAATGCACTTTGAGAAAATGTGCTATGAATTCCATGTTATGACTGATCAGGACATCACTTTAATATCAGAGGTAAGTTGTGAACATGAGACATTGTAGAGTTCTTTTCCCTTACAGTTGATGTACACATTTGAAATGCTGTCTATTTTTAAAAGGACTCAGAGTAAATATATCATAGGAAATCAACTTCTATAATACCTATTACACATAATCAAGATTATACTTATTTAACTATTTTATCACATAATTTATCTATTTTGTCGAAATCAGAGGAGAGACATTTGAAGACCCTTACAAGTCAGATATCATTCCCGCTATTGCAGTGTGTACAAAACAATTATGTTTTGACTCACCCATATTTTTGGTTCGCCTTTGACTTATAGACATGTTAATGACATGAGATTCTCAAGCATTCACGTTATTTTAAAACACAATATTCATAGAAAAGAGCCAGCAGAGAAGTCTTGCTTGTAGTAAGCTCACCTTTTAAGGATGAAAAAGTTGCTTTGACCTGAATGCCGCTTTTTTAGCCAGTACTTGCAAAGACACGCTGTATGACATACTTTTTTAAACTTCTATCAGACTTTGAGTTCATCTATTTGCACTTACCACCTTAACATGGTGTCCTCTGGCAAATGTCTGGCCTCCTGCAAAGTCCCTGTAGCCTTTTAAAGAGTGTCTCAGGTATAGATATTCAGCTGTGGGGGGAAAAATAGATACATATTTCATGAAACAAAAACCTCAAAGCAGAACCTAGATATTAGTCACTTTAGTAATTAAAAATGTATATTGCTCTGTGCAGTCTCATGCTGTGCATTATTTATACCTGATTTTTCGAAGTTACATCGGCTCAAAAGGATTTTTAATGCAAAACAGTCACTCAGAGTGACTGTGTGCACTTCAGCTATCTCCTGCGGGTGAATTAACAAGTCCTGTACCAAATGAAAAAACATGTAAAAATGTATATAGGCAGGAATGTGTCCATCAGGTAGTAAAGTGACACAGAAAGAAACCAAAATGCTAGATGCATGCACATAATTTATGGTGTAACCCAGATAACAAGACAATACATGCAAATACCTATGTTCTAGCAAATAGGATCTACTGTCTTAACATTTTCCAGTGGTTTCTGGTAAGATTTGGAATTATAAGACAAGATACAGAAATGATTTCCAAAACGTGATAAATATTCGTATGTTTAGGTTTCATTCTTTCCAGAAACAGCCAACACTTATCGCAGAGACCCCAAGACCAATTCAAATAATTACCTTGGTAGAGTTGCAGTCCTTCATTTCCAAGCTCAATAAAAGTTTTCCAGTAGGGTGAGAATCTCTTTTCTGCTCCATATGAGGCATTAATATTGGTGTGCTGGCTTCAAAAAGGCATCCGTGTTTACACCAAGAGAAGGCACGGTATCTGCCCTTCATTAACAGCTGTTGCTACTGAATCATGGCTCATGCCCCTGTTTTTTTAAACAGCACGGGCAGTTGGAAAATGACTTCACAGCATGACTTATGATGTATTGTAACTTTCTACCCTAAATAATGTAAAAATACCCCTAACCAACTGTCTGAAGGTTCAAGTTTTGTGAACACAATGTTGTATTACGTACTTGTTTGGATGTGAACAGTTTAATGCAATAAAACATCTAGATTCTATACAGCTCTACACAGTGTGAAGCTGGCCCAGTACCTTTAACTACCAATAATGTGTTCATGTAAGTTATTTTCTTGCTGCATATACTAAGACATGTTTTAGTAACAGTAGTGAGAGTTTTTGCCAAATTCACTGGACCAGATTCAAAGCCAAGCTGCAGCTAAGCCAGTGGCTTAAAGCACTTGACCACCCTTGGCCACAACTTTCAAAATGTCACCTGTTACCTGTTTTTTTAATCAGTGTTGGATTTTCTTTTTGCATCGTCCAAATTCGTCCAAATTCAGTAAAGTCTTCCCTTTAACATGGCATTGAACGGCAAGTAAAGAAGGATCCATCTAGAACATTTCATTTGTCATCATTGACGTCTCTGACCGATGGTTAACATCGTCTCTTACAAAGTTAACATTGTGTCTTCTTTCAATGCTATTTATATATCCTTTTTTAAGGGAGTAGCTGTAAATTATTTACATTATATGTAATCAGTTACTCCTCAACCCTGACTGCTAAAACAGCTAATACTATCAGTGACACGTTGTTGTACTTTAGCATGGGTTAAGACTATACTGCCTAAGAAGTCTGTAAAGCTAGTTTAAACTGTTGTACATAAATTGTGGGGCAACACAAATACAAATGTGCCCACATGAAAACACACATTCCTGACCGTTATAATTATAATGCTACAACTTTTAAAATCTATAATTATACACTTTGCTTGGAAATATAATTAACACGCACAACAGCAAATTGCATGAAGTCAGATCTTATTATGAATATTTAAATTACAGTATAGAATTACAAGCCAGTAATTCCTTCAAAAGAGTTCCAATGATTTATTAATGCACGTTAAAGCACATTAAAACTATTGCCATTGTAACCACTCATTCAATCAAAAGGACGTGATGACAACAAAATAATAGATTTGAGGAAGCATCAGTTTTGAATTCTGCGTTCAGTTTACTTTCATAGAAGCAAGCCTTTTTGTTGTCCCTTTACACACACAATACAACTCACATATAAAAGGTACCCAGCATAATCTATCACAGTCTAAATTGAATTTTAATTGAATCAGCGTCAAAAAGGCAAACAATGACGCCTCTGTGCCAATTAATAAATTGTTTGAGAAATCTATGAGGCTTTAAACTTCCATTCAATTTTAGCCCATTAACTATAAGTGCACATCGTTATTATCTGGCTTTGATTCTGCAATACATCCCTGATAAATTTGTTTAGTAAAATGACTTACTTCCCTGAGGGGCTTAAAGGGACTGCAGCTGTATTTAAACATGGCACCCTGCTCCCTATGCCCTATGTTTGACCAGGACCATATAGGCCTCCAAAATACAACTGCAGAATATGACGCTTGGCAGTATATAGATCAGATAGGTTAGACTTGGTTTTAATGAAGATGATACAAGACTGGCACCTTCGTTAAGCTGTTTATGAGAAAACTGTGTGTTAAGGGAGTAGCCTAGTATCTACTTTCTTACAATGATAAGAGTGGAAAACACTTAATTATGTGGGAATGAAAAGATGAAAAAGGAGAAAGAGGAAAGTAAAAATGGCTATGACTGCTACTGGTTGGAAAGTAAATACAATGAGGTGATTAAAACAGGGCCGCTTTAAGCATGTTGCTAATTAAATGGATATGCTAATGCTGTCATACTTAGCAGATGGAATTAGAATTACTTAATGTAATGCACATGTTATGGTATTCTTAACATGACACAGAACCCCCATACTTTTCCATCAAATGTTTTTCCAATTGCAGCATCTCCCCCCCCCCCCCCACAAACACTACCCCACTCAGAGATCCTTCCACCCATCCTTGTTCAAAGAGATAGAGGGAAGAAATGAGGAGTG
>JACXGK010000131.1:85863-101049 GCA_016801125.1 Novumbra hubbsi | reverse complement strand
CCCCCCCTTTTTACACTAAGCATTCCTGACCTTCCCCAGTGTTTCACGGAACAACATGGTTTGTAGCAGGATTGTGGGTATGTGAGTGGATATCACTGCCCCCCTATTCGTTTGGTTGTAGTCACTGGAAAAGAATGGCTCTGGAAATAAACACTCTGAGACAGAAAAAGACAGTTCTTCAAAACACACTGCAAGATCCCCACAAAAAACCCAGAAACAAGTTGTTGTTAAACTATGACTCCATCTTTCTTTGATATAGGGCAGACCACATCAGTGTCAATGCTCCTGTCTGCTGCTTTTATGTTCCGCTGGTCCAGAAAGATGAGGCACAAAGATTGAGTGGTGTTAGATCGAATCCTGAACACCATTCCCGCTCACTGTTCAGACTGTTAGCGCGGGTCGATTGAAGTAGAGTAGGGTTAAAGCCTAATGTATGTTGGGCAGATTGCGTGGGGGCACTACTTTATGTGAAAAGGACGGCATTGACCAAATAAACTCTCAGGTGAATGCATTCTGGTAAGGTGTGTCTGGAACATAAAAAACAAGCATAATCAAAAGTGAATCAAAGTCGTTCTCAAAAGGAAAATCAACTTTATTTTTAATAAAATAGATACTAGAAATCAGGAAGAGCTGTAACCGCACTCCATACATCGGCTTTAAGAAACATTATATTATGATACATGAAGTAAAAAGGACCATGAGAGGTTTAATGTTCCTTTAAGCTGTCATTGAAACATATACCTGCTATCATTTCTCCTCTTAGCATGACCGAGATACTGACTGTCTAATGAGAGCCATACAGTTGATGAACTGAGTACCATTCAACCGTTGCCTTTTATATTTCTGTCAAACCTAATGACATTAGATCTGTAATTACCAGATTATTCACAGTTTTTTCCCTAGCAACTTTTGAGGTATGAGACCATTATTAATATTTTCCATTTCTCTACATGGATGTATGTGTGAAGGAATATGCTGCAATGTGTACAAGACTGAACATACATTTGGATTCTTTATTGACTTACTGTAAGTCAATAATAATGCTGTGAATATAATCTATCTTTTGAAAAATTACACCATTATCAAATTCAGTAAAGGGTGGAATTATGGTACTTGCAAAAAAATCCTCAAACTCCCCAAAATGTCTACATACGCCAACACAACCTGTCTGGAAATGATCAGACATCAAGTGGATACGTATAAAGTCAGAAAACCTGGGGATTTTGAGAATGTTACCAGACTTTTGCATCAATAATCAAGATATTGTGAGTTGTAAACTAGGACATATGGCAGCTTTGGAAATGTCATGCCTTTGGCTAGAAACTGTTGAGAACGTGTAATTCTCTTAGAGCCCATTGTGTAAAGACCAGTCATTGCCATATAGAGGGTGTTAGGGTTTGGACCATCCCTAACTGGGTACCTGCATGATGCTATTGTACCATGGAATCTGAGTTTGGATTCTGGCTTCCTCTCTACCTTCACCCGGATTTCCATCACTGGAGTGGATGAGAGCGCTGAGGGCAGAAAGGCTTAGACCTTCCTGTTCCTTCCTTCCAAAAAACCAGGACGCAACCAAGACCTGGATAAAGCGGATCAGAACGCTAACCTGCTTACCCACCATAACCAACCCCAACGGCACCTGAACACCACTGTCCTCAGCCGCCCTCCACCTCCCGTTGTCACATGTGGGAAAACATCTAGGGAGAGAGACTTCTGAGCCGCCACAGTCATTAAGTACTAGGAGGAGGCACGGGGAGACAAGGCAGAGAGTCTCAGAGGGGGTCACTGTGGAGCCTGGCTGCAGACCACGAGGAGAGAAGGCTGGATGTGGCACTCAGCTTAGCCTCCCTCAGGCAGGTTCTGGATCGGCCGCCATTGGGCTAGTTCCAGGCACCAGTAGCTCAGCCCGGTAATAGCCTCTCCACCGATATCTCACCGTGTACATTTCCACCAAGATATATAGATTCAATTCCAATATTAACTAATTGGTTTTGTGTTGTTGTTGTTGGGTTTTTTTTGGGGGGGGGGGGGTCAACTTTTCCACAATTATTTCCCCTGGACAGTGTGAAATGAATTTTGCTCAGGAAACAATAAAAAAGAGAGGGATATTAAAATAAACTCCTGGAACGTTCCCAAAGGATCTCAATAGAAAACTTATCTCATCTGTCGACTGACACAAAGTAATTAAGCAAATTACATGAACAAAGGGCTTGAAGGGCTTTCACTAATAGTGTATCTCACAACCTCTGGGTAAACAGTTTAAGATATAATTCAGGGTCCTGCCATAGCCTAGTACAATATTATATAATGACAGTGGCTGTGTTGTCCATTGGGACTTTCCATCTGTCTACTACCTGAACGAATGTCAAACATGTTTAACGGTCAACCATACACCTTACGATAGAGTTTGTGAATAGGCCTACATTTCATGCTATTTTAAAGACACAACAATGCAAAACCAAGAAGAGGAGTGGAAAAGGATGAGAATGCGATATGTGGATGAGGAAAGAGAGAAATCTTATAACAATTCAATAGGCTCCAAACTGCTCTCCTATGACGGTGCTGGTTTGTCTGAAGTTCAGTTTAATTAGCTGCTGCTTATTCTTAATGAACTTCTTGCAGTTGTTTGCTTGTATAATCAAGGCAAAGAAGCAGAACCGTAAGCAAGCTGAGGTGCCAAAAATAAGCTGACAAAAGCACAGGGCTCTCCTCGCCTACCCACCCACCAAATGGAGGAGCCGACTGCCTGCTTCATAAAACTCGCTTAGCAGACACTCAAACAAAATGGACTGTAAAGTTCGTTAGATGAAAATATTAAAAAAGAATTAAGCTAATGGAGATAAAATTAAAAGAAATGAGGCAACAAACACATCACACCAAAAATGGCATTGCTGTGACAGCTAAGATTTCTAATGACAGACTGCGTTTGAAAAAAAATTAAATGGCATTCCGTGCAAAAATTTCTTTGAAAAGTAATGATCCATGAATGATGCTCACTCCAGGCACTTACAGGGAAGGGGTGGGAGGAGCGAGGGCGCTGTGGTGGAATAACAAAGCAGGATGTCCTGCAGGAAGGTTTAGCTAGGTGGCACAAGGGGAGAGAGAGTCCCCTTAGAGTTCCTAAACTGTAGGAATCCGGAGAAAATGCAGCCAAATAATATGTGAAAATAAATACGATAAAGAAAGAATGACAGCGGAATGAACGAGAACACGTGAGCTGACTACCGTGGCGTTTGCTTTTTGAATTTAAAATTCCAGTATGTAAATCAACGGCGTGTCAGTCTGCATTTGATAATGATTAGATCATGTTTTGTAGGTGTGGGTGAACCTAGTAGTCCTGTTCATTTTCTCATAGCTAAACGTTTTGTTGATAAAATTATACTGTGCATCACTGTGCTTAGATGCTAGGGTTCGGCTGTAAATCACCACACGCACTTTGATGAAGACATTCAACTGTAAATCACCACACACGTTTTGATGAAGACATTTTGATGATGAATTTCAACTGTACATAACTACACACATTTTGAAAAATGTATATTGAGCAGCACACTACAGACATTTTTATGATGTAAACGGAATCGTACATACTACACACATTTTGATGAGGTCAATTGAACTCATTACTTCACACCGATGATGATAATATTCACTTGTAGTCTCTTTGGGTCTCTCCTCTTCTCGTCTCAAACTGGCCAAATGTATTACCATGGTTTTGTTACAGGCTTTACTGTAGAGGATTAGGACAGTTCTTGCTTTAGGATCAAATTGCAATAATTAGGTAAAACATGGGAGCCAAATACATATTACACGTTGGATTTTCACACACTACAGTACCCTTCTTCTGTGGAATCATCTCAAGAAGAAGAAACATATTCCATTTCATAGCAGATTCAGAAAATGAACAAAATCCTGGGATATTGCTGAGTTCTTTTCAGTGTTGGCAGTTAATCTCCTCAGGGAGAAATACAAGATGACAATGGCAAAGCACCTCCAATAATTGGGTCCAACAGGCTTACAGTATTAAAACCTGAAATGAGTTCTTTCCCTTTTAAGTATGATCCATTATTTCAATCCGGGTGAAAATTCCTGTCTTTGAGAATATTAATAAATCCCAAACAGCCCAGATGAAAAACACCCCGCCCATATGTAAAGTTAAAAGCTGCATACCTGGCGTCCTGGAAAAGGTCTCGGCAAGGACGGACACTTGAAAGACTTGGTCCCTTTCCTCTCTCGGCTTCAGAACCATCTTGAAGAAGACCTTGAGGCCTTTGTCGTGTTCCCTTGAAACAAAACAAATAGAATTCAGGTCTTTTGATTGGCTTTAGTGGGGCCTACGTTCCTACTTTTTCTTCTAGCGTAAGGCAGAAAATAGACTTCAGAGATATCCAGCCTTTTCTATCCCCTGCATCGAGCTGTAACACCAGTCTTGAGAGGATGCAACTTAACTTTCCTCCACACCGAACATTATGACAAAATAAAACAACTTTTACTGTTTCCTTATGACTAAACCATTGCTTAAATCCCATTACTGCAATACCTGTCAAGTTTTGAGATTATTTTTTTCCAGATCTATGTGAGTTCGTAATAGCAAACAACACCTAATAATCGACAGATGTAAACAGATGATTAAAAAAAGATGTGCTTTTTTGTGGCACATCCAATTGCCATAATGAGAAGTTTCCCAGCTATTCTATATAGTCTTACATGTCCGCCTGTTATCTACATATCATTACGTTAGTGGCACAAAAGTGTACACTGAACACAAGCACATATTAACAATGTTCAGAGAGCAATTATATCTGATTCCTTCTGCATGGCATGCTAGCGTTCTCCTGCCAGCCTTGCTTGCACCAGGTAGCCTAGGAGATTCAATAGACTGTCTCTGATCATATTGCACTCCAGAGGGTAATCAGCCATGATATCTGTGGTGCGGTGGATATGGAGGGCCTCCGGTATGCACAGGTGCCGTCCTCAGCTGCGCCGTATTGGTTAATTGAGCAAAGCGCTCATTTCTTACCCTCCTATAGCTTCAATTAACTCTTGGCAAAACCCAATCCGCTGGATACACCCTACATGGGAAATGGGACAACTAACTGCAATTTTTGGCTCTCGCGACTTCCATAACTGTGTCTTTGGTGGGTTGCCCTTTGACTGCTGGAAACCGGGTCTGATTAGGTATTTAGAGTGTACAAAGAGCCCTAAGGACGATAGAATAATCAGGTCTTGTTTTATGTTATTCTCTTCACAGATGAAAGCGGGTTAACACCGAGCACATGTGGCTGGAAGTGTCTGGAGACGCTGAACGTTATGCTGCCTGCATTGTCAACTAGCATGACCGGTTTGGCGGTGGGTCAGCGATGGTCTGGGGAAACATCCTTGGAGGGCCACACAGACCTTCACCCTGACAGCTGTTACTGACCAGGATGAAATCCTCAGACCCATCGTCAGACCTCACGCTGGTGCAGTGGGCCCTGGGTCCCTCCTGGTGCAAGGCAAGTCCAGGCCTCATGTGGCCAGAGTGTGTAGGCAGTTCCTGGATGACGAAGGCATTGATGCCATTGACTGGCCCTGATGGGCCACATTGTGATTGGCTCGGATGAAATGTACTCACGTCGGAACAGTATGCGATTTCAATTGTTTACTTTGATGGTCGATGTGAGTTTGAATCCAGCTTTCAATCGATTGAGGATGTTGGGGTCCACAGACCGTTGTTACGTCATTTTGTTCTCAACGAATTCCACAATGCACAGTTAAGACTTTGATCTTTAATGTATTTAGTTCATCGAGATCCAATGTGTTATTTAAGTGTTTCGTAAATTTTTTGGAGAACTGTTTTACATACTCTACACGCATATACCTTTATGTTATATGCTTGCCACTCAGTGTATACAATTGTATGTGTCCCATATGTAGATATTGTGTTTTCTGTCTCTCATTGTTAAAATGTTTAGCAATATTTTCAGTCAAAATGTGATATAACTTCTTAGTGTAGGCTGTTCTCTAATTGATATTTCAAAGAGTCATATTCATAACATTGAAATAAATTCCCCTATTTCAGACAATATCTATTAGTGAAACGTATTACTTTGTAATGTAGCTAATTAGCAAAGCACTCTACTATACACATGGTTTCATGTGATTAATTCTTACAAAATAAAACTGAAACAGAAAGCATTGTATTTTCAGTATTTTGATCGTTCACACGTGCACGTCACACACCTTTATAAACATAGCACATTTAGAGGCCTGACTAGTATTGAGCCCTTGACGTGCTGAACATGAGCCTGTGAGAGGTCCCCATGACACTCAGTATAACCACATAAAATGACGGAGAGCAGGACACATTCAGAGCTGGATGCATTCAGCCGACAGTTTGTCTCATAGTGGTTTTGACGTGACATGATGGAAGATGTAGCGTAGGCCCAGGTACGCATCTTCTACGCACCTTTACTAAGGATAACTGAGGTAAGTTATACCGTTTTTCACTTGTCTTTCAGGACACCTGTAATTTTAGAACTGGACTTGTGATGGAGGATTTGAATCATGCAGGAACAGTGCATTGCTCAAGCGACAGATAGCATCTTTATGTGAAAACAGAGGAGAGCCGATTAGCTAAGTGTGGCTTGAGAGACCCTGACACTGATACATTCCAATGCTTAAAAGGTCCTCACAGAACAATGGTAGTATTAAATATGTTGTGTTCATGACATCTCCCACCGTGCTATGTGTCTAAATTAATACCATCTTGATTTTGACCTCGCCAGATTGTATGCTTTTCTTCTGTTCTGTCCCCACGTTCTTGCAATTGGTGTGTGAGGCGACACCAGAAATATTCATTATTGCCACGCATGAGGTAACTAATTAGTGTGAACAACCATAAACTAAACACCACGCTCACCCAGATAGCCAAATGTGTCAGCTAGCATAGTTAAATGTACAACTAGGGATTATCACCCAGGTAGTTAAAGTGGTTGATGAAAGATTATAGCCAGACAAATTCCTCTACAGTATATATAACCTGAGTGTACTATGTTTTAAATAAAGATAAGTTCAAAATGGACTTGGTCTTTTAAACTTAACGACAGAAACCAGATCATTGTTAATATTGCAGATGTATCTGGTTGTGGACTGTATGTTTCTCTGGATAAGTGTCTGCTGAACAACTGTAACTGTAAACTGTTAAGCATTATGATTGATCCTGCCTTAAACTTATCATATCTTTAGCACGTCACCCAGGTTTGGTTTATTTCCATCCTGGCCAGCCTGCATGGCATTACGATAACTTACAACTGCCATACCTGTGGGGCCTTTTGGCCTAAATGTAAAACAAAATGCTAACTTTGATTAATTACATATTAATTATGCGTTTAGATACAAATGTCAAGTATATGTAAACAATTCTTCTTCCAAAGCGCCGTTCTGTGGATTAAGTTGTGTGTTTAATTGGTCTGTGTTTTTGAAGGAATCCCTCAATAGTCAAAGAGCTAACTATATATAGCCTGCCAGCAAGTCTTCAAGGCCTGTGCTCAGATACAAACCGCACAGTAACTTCGATGTTCTAACACATTGGCTCAATGGCTGAGCTATCACATTAGGACATCATGAAAGAAAGATAATATGTTAGATTAAATATGTATGGGGGAATTAGGCTATCTCAAGTATTATATCATTTATATTCAAATCGCTCCATCAGACGACATTGTCTCATTAAAGTGCTTGGGAAATTAGCAGATAAAAAACACTATCACATTTGCAGAAAATATGGATAATTTAGCCCCTCGAATTCTCAACTGTTTTAACCACTCGATTTGTATTTTCTTTAAGACAGTAGTGGGCTACCTACAGTTCTCTGGGGCTAGATTGGATTGGGGATTTGTGAAATAGCATTGGTGGCCATGAGTCCTACAATGTTATAATTGAGTCTTGAGGATATCAAGCTTTGTCTTTGTGAAAAACCTAAGTATGGTTGTAAGGCTGTGCTCCTAATCGTGTGCTCCTAATCATGTTTTAAGAAGTAATGTTTTCCTCTCAATAACCCACGGAGGCAGACATCTCAAACAGGTCATTTGACCATATGAAGTATGGTAGGAGTAGATCACAGTTGAATTGTCCCAAACTGTACCTCGCCAGCAAAATTGTTGTGGGACCGGGTTTCATGTCGTAGCTTCTGTTGGTCAAGTGACAAGACGCGTTTGCCTTGTTTTTACAGCAAAGAACATGGATTTGTTCCACAAAGGGCTTTCCGCTGAAGGTCAAAAGCTCTGTGTAACAGCTTAATAACGTCGGTGTGGAGTATCTTCTAAATACCCCTGATTCAACTGGGTACAGCAAGCGACTCCTAAGGTGAGGTATTAGCAAAGCTTATTTATTTTCATTTCCGCTGCTTTTATTTGCTCGTTTCCCCTGTGGTAAAGCTGATTCCTGCCCATGATTCCCTTCTTAATTTTAATACCCTTTTTGCTCATCATACAGACATTATAATTTTTTCTTTCTTTCTTGTTCCCTCCTTCCCTGAAATAATAGAACTCCCGCACAGGAAGACAAGGCGGCCACTGGGATGACTGTAAACTAGCTTCTTTTTCTCGCCGTTAATTGGTGTACAGCCATGTGCATATATGATAACAGATTTTTTTTTCTCAACGAGGAAAAGGGAGGTTAATTAATGTAAAAGCTGTGTTCGTGGAGATGCAGAATTTACTATGCCAACCCCCTCGCCCCCTTCACAACACCCCGCCAACCCCACCCCCCCATGCCGCCTTAACAGCGTTGATTCCTCACTAATGACCTAGTTCTTCTAATGAGGAGCATTAACCCCTGGCTACAGTCGTCCAGGTCTTAATTGTCAACCCCGGACTGAAACAGGAGAGTATCCCGTTCAGCAGGTACGCTCGCTCATCTCATCCGAGGCCTCTAATAAATAGATTGGTTGCCTAGGGAAACCATTGGACATAAACACCACCACGACTGTTGTCTTTCTTTGCAAACCACCAACCCCCCCCCCCCGCCCTCCCGCCCGTCTCCCCATCCTGTCTGCACTCCTGTCAACCCCCTCTTTCCTTTTTTTTCTGTTTTTGTGCCCCCAAGAAGCTGTCTGTCACGCTGTGACCAGAGAACGGGAAGTACAGATATAGCTAAATAAAACAATAATTAGAAAATGCATCTGCTTAGGAACCTGGCCATGCAAAAAACTCATTAGAATGCATTCTGAAGCTGAGATGCAGGATCCTTTCATTTACAGGAAATATGATTAAAAATTCTCCTTTATGTTGCACCCAAGAGGTGTGTTTTAAAATTCAAACACTATTTACTATAAGTACAATATAAAATAAGTTCAATAACGAGATACAGAAATATAGGCACCTAATTAGAGGGACACTTAAAAGCTATAGCTAGTAAAATGGCTATCAGCCTTAATGAAGAAGGTCCGACATAGCAGGAGATAGGGTGCTGCTTGGTTCAAAGGAAAATATCGGCGGTATGAGCGACTGAATGGCTCGCTACAATTTACTTCACCCATACCAAATTGTTTCACCAGAAAGATATTTACAGTACATTCCAGGCCATTATTGAAACAATTTATTTTTATTTTTGTCATACTCCGATGTCCGTTAGCTACGTTCGGTGTAACTATGTACAGTGAGATATAGCCAAAAGAGAATACATGGACATTACCTGAGCATTTGCGTACAATGTCTATAAAATAAAAATAGAATCATATATATATACTGTATCTATATATGCGTGCCCCCCCCAATGGTAAAATAATCCTGTTCTATTTTTTATGTTAAAGCTAGAGGCTTCAGCAGCTACAGACCCCCAGGGGTGTGTGTGATGGGCCAGGGGTGTATCATTGGGGGACTGTGACGGGCTGGGGGGAGTTGGGGGGGACGGGGGTGTGTGTCATGAGGTTGTAGGGGGGCCAGGGGTACAGTGTGAGGTGTGGAGGCAGAGCTTGCAGGCCTTTGGTCTGGACTGGGTTTGACGTGACAGCGCGTTGGTCAAACCTTGAGCCGGGAACCTTGACCTCAGCTGTCTGACAGAACAAAGAAGCCCCGGCAGCGAGGTCCGACAATGACAAGGTCACTGGTACGGGTGGCTGCAGAGTGAGAAGTACACATTTATACATTCAAATAAACCTTTTTGTCTTTGTATTCCTGCTTTTTTCCCCCTGCGTCACATTTGCGGTGAGATTGTTGAGCGCCGATACCCGACACTGACCGAGAGTGTTCCCGGAAAAGGTCTCCGCCGTCCTACGTAATTGTCCCAAGGTTCCTGTCTCTGAAAGCGGTGCAACTGTATTTTGAGACATGAGAGGGTATTCTTCTAAAAGCAATACATGGTAGGTTTAAGGAGAATATCCTGCTTGAATAGGAGTTCTAAGAGACTTCACAGTAAATTTAAAACGGAGATCTGTGGATTCCCCGGGAGCTATGGAGGACCTTCCTAAAGCCGTTGGCGTCCCTGTTTTTTTCTTCTTCTTCATGTGGTCGGGGTGGATCTGTTAGAAATATTACAATACAAAATACTTATCGTTGTTATTACCGCCGCCATCATCAGCAATGCCATCGCCATCATCATCAACATCATCGTCGTCTTCCCAGAAAGACCCTTGGAGCTTTTCGGTAATATTGCCAGTCATTTATCTGTTGTCAGCACAGGTTACAAACTGTAATCCTTGACTGCTTCAGAATTAGAATGTCTTTGATGTCCCCGCATGAGTTTTCCTTTTTTCCCTCTTTTCCCCCTCTCTCTGTGCCCCTAGGCTTCACCGATGCTCTGGAGCTCACTGTTTATTCCTCGTAATCTTCCCCTCATCTCCAGGCTAGCAATGACAGATGGTTTTAGGCATACAATAGTATTAAGAGTTGGATTTCTTTTTTTTCTTCCCCCTTTTATGTTGCCTGCCTCTCTGGTACAACAAATAGCTATCAGACAGAGTGGGCTGGGCAGAGGGAGCTCCTGAACGGCTAGCGAAGGTAACACACAAACATCCCCTCACAGTCGGCTCTCCTGTCATCCAACCCCCCCCCCCATGACATTCCCAGGCGCTATTTCCACTTACTGGCTGCCAGCTCTCCAAGGTAAACTACATTAACCTTGCTGACTGTTATTAAAAAGATGTATTTCCTCAGGTTTGCCTCCCGCTCAACCTCATGCCAGCTTCCTGCCCCCCCCCCCCCCCCCCCCCCCCCCCCCCCCCCCCCCCCCCCCCCCCCCCCCCCCCCCCCCCCCCCCCCCCCCCCCCCCCCCCCCCCCCCCCCCCCCACAGCAATTGTCTCCCGTGATGCGATCGCTACTCGCCTGGCAAACAAACACTGGGTGTCATCATAGATTCTGAACGGTGAGGTAACGTTGGGTCTAATTTCCAATCCCACTGTCTGTGTGTCAGTTGAGTGCTCATGGATGATGCATAGGGGTAAATAAGGCGGGCGGAATTAGCCCCTTTTGTCAGACTCTACCTTTTACCCCAAGGCATCAGGCTAGCTGCAGGAAATTGACTGTGCTCGGTTTTCAAAATTAGGCCTTAATGTTACCTTGACAAAAGGAGCCTCTGTAATGCTCTTCTGTGTCACCCATAAAGGATTCATTACCAACGGCCATGCTAGAAAAAAATATTCAGTTCATATTTATTGGAATATGACACAGAACGAAATGTTTTACTGAATTACAGACATTTATTTTAGATTATTCCAATTCATGAAGGTTGATAAATGCATTTGAATGTTTTGTTTTTACAAGAGATTCCACTGTCTATTTTGCAAGTATGGGTTGATATTGATAGAAAAAAAAGAGCAGCACCTACAGCTCGTCGTTGATGAACTCATCCTAGACCGGTAATTGGTGTTTTTATTAAAAGGTTGAGGTCAGTGATTACGCAGAGACAGCAGACAAAACAGTTCAAGACTCAACTCATGTAAATCACAGGGCTTAGTCAGTGCAGCCAGAGAGTCATTTTCCGAGTATTAAGCTTGGGGCTGGTGAATTAAAAGTTCAATCACACAGGTCAGTCAAGGCCGAGGCTTCCCTCCTCGCCGTGGCAACCTGGCCCACATGCCCGTGATGATGCTGGCCGTTGCCGTCACCGTTAGCGCCGGGGCAGACCAATGGATGTAGGCCTTCCCGTCGCTTTGGACCAGCCCAGCAAAGGATTAACACAACCGCTCTGCTGGGGACATATGGCATTTGTCATCTCCCACTGCGGGGGGAGGGGGGGGGGGGACTCCCTGTTCTGAGTCCACATCCCCTCCTCCCTTGGGATTTAGAGCTTGGAGTGCTTTAGTTGTTTACTGTGCATTAAATATCCGTCATTTGCTGCTCGAGCATCCGCCCTCTCTAAACTTCGCAGCGTTGAGAGAAAAATGGCTCAACTGGCCCTGCTGCTGATTGCAAGAACTCTGTGACTCTCTGATAGGGCTGAGAGGAGTCTGCCGGAATTGTTGTGTCCAAACTCAAGGAGCGCTGTTGAATCCCAGTGCTGGCTTTCATGCACCGTGGTTTCGGGGACCGCGTCAAGGCTAACGTGACATCTTACAGGTGCATTCTTTACCTTTCTAGCTAAAGTCCTTTACATTCATTAGCCGCGAGTGTTCGCGTTAAGAAAATGATTCATGACAACCTAGTTTAATGGGTTTTGAAATGTGTTTTGCTTGAGTTCCGGCCTTCATGTAGTAATGCCAGAAAAAAAAAGGTGTTGGGAAATCTGTGGGGAACCAAGCTAAATAATAACCCATTCAGCATGCCTTGTAAAAATGCTCTCCACTAGTGTTTCATATTTCATCGACAGAAAGAGCAGTTAGCAGAATGGGCATGTGATGAATTACACTGAAGCATATACCTTATGGGAAATCTGGATTGGGGGTGGGGGGTGAACACAGAGCTCCGCCGACAAATTGCCTTCACTGCCAGTTAGTTCTTCTTTGTGTGTTGCTGTTTATTTGTTCGGTACGGGATATTACGTATGCTCAGACACTTCCTAATGAAATAGAAAAGTCCCTTTAGGTACAAGGCGACCCAGCCCTGACGCCACAGGCTCCCGCGTTCATAATGTGCCGAGAATCAAAAAACAGCGACCCCAGCGATGGGGCCTGTGAGCGTGTCGTCACACCTCCACCTGTTAACACGTGGAGAAACACTGCCTCAGGAGCCCGCCACCGCAATACGGCATTGCTGTAATCTGAGGATGAAGTCCATTACTTATCTGGACACAGGCAGATTAACCAACCGCTAGGAATTATCAATGTAGAAAGGAGGAAATAAAAGAAATGAAATATGGTGAAGACATTTATGTAAGCTTTCACAAATAGAGGGAGCTATATATAAATAGAGAGAGAGAGACAGAGAGAAGTAAAGGGAGAGAGAGATAGAAAAGGATTAACTAGTGGTGAAGCCCTAACTCTTTCAATCTTAATTTACCTCTGAATAAATCTCTAATTTATGAGGATGTTCCCAGCAGCAATCCAGCTATGCCCTGCTCAGTTTAGAAGAGATTACAAGATTGGAGACTTTTGTTACTGATATTATAGTAGGTGGCCAACAAAGCCAACACAGCAACAGACAGGGGGAGAAAAATATGGCCGTGCTGCTTTCAGCACAGCAGATACTGGAGCCTGCGTGGTGGAGCAACATAGGTGGTCTGCACTGTTGTTCTGTCAGATTTATTGATATCCCTTGGTGGGAAGCTTTGTCTTACTGCAGAATGTTGAGTATGTAGCAATAGAGAAAAAAAAAAAACGTTATTTCTGCTGATAGGGCAAATTCTCTGTCAACACATTCTGGCAGATGAGGGAATGATAATATTGATGCCAAGAAAATACTCCTTTTTGCCTCAGCTTGAGCTTGCTCCAGCAGATAGATAGTGAATTCCTACTAGAACAACACACACACACACGCAGAAACACGCACAAACACAAACAGCTCGAGGCCTGGTGTATGCAAAGTGCATTGGATTTTCTAATGGCCCCTCCCCACACTGTATTTGGATTTTGTCAACTAAACTAATTACCACCAGTCATGCACTATAATTACGATATGAAATGCTCTGTCATGACTACTGTAGGTGATGCATTTCACTGATGGGGGATGATTATACAGGTAAGACTAATTACTGTACCAGAGAGCTGATGCCATCGGGTGCATAAAACACAGTTTAGGATAACAAGGACCTTGCCCATGGGAAGGATTTACGCCATTTCTTATTATTCATAAATGTTCTACCTCTAAACGGAAAACTATTATATTTTTAATAGTATGTGTAGGTCCATAGCCTGGGCAGTGAATATTTAATGGAAAACGGACTTACAGTACTTCAGCTTCAAACCAAAGTCAGTGCACTTGTCACAAGCAGTATGGAAGGGTTCGGGTTACGCTGGTAAAAGCTCATTCGTCAGGTGCGGCCAGCCAATGGTTTTGCTTTATAATGTTTGTTTATTTGGGAAACGCCAATGTTTCATTAAACCCCTATGTAAATAGCACACATGCAGTATGATAATTTATTGTATGACTCCAATTGTTTTTGTTTGTTTGACATTCATAGCTTTTTTCCAGCGTGTTAAATCAGGATTGGACATGCTGACATGAAAATCCACCCTATTCAGAAGCTTTCAAAGATGCAAGAAAGAACCTGCCACGTAATTAGCAAAATATGGTTCTAATACTCTTCTCCTTGAGAGTTTGACCCTATTTGTTTTGCGCAGAGGTAATTTCATTACGCACCGCGATTCCCAGGAGTTCCCCTGAGTTAATGCTAAATGTTCACGAGAGACGGGGATAAGTATTGGCAAAGCGTCAGCAAAAGAGAGAGGGAGCACAATATAATTCTTCTTCTTTCATGTTGACAAATTCCATTACTGAGCACAGGCTTTTGTTTACGTCCTATCTTATTCATGATATTGCTCAGATGTAAGGGGATGAAACATCCATCACACACCACCTGTGTGGTTAAGACAATGTGCACCTTACGCACAGTCATTCGCCTCTGGCGCTCAACAAAGGTGGGCGGTGGTCAACCCCACCTCCGATAACACAGAATGGTAACACAGAATGTTGACGGAACATCAGAACCCAAGCGCACGGAGAACCCCGGAGGAAACAGGACAAGAGACTTCATTCATGGTCAACTCTGACTGGCATCTTCAGCTTTTTGCCAGTCGGAAAAGAAAAAAAAAAGAAATATATTGTGGGGGG
>JACXGK010000131.1:53760-85763 GCA_016801125.1 Novumbra hubbsi | reverse complement strand
TACGTTCCATTTCAAAAAAGCCATCCCTCGAAGAGTCAGCACAGGTTGTACCTATTAGGACAGCTTAGTAATTCAAGAAGCGGCAATTTAAAAAAGAAACGCAGGCAGGCGAGCGAGGAAAAACTTAAGCCAGCATGGTGAGTTTTAGGGTTCCCAAAAGGCAGCGCTTGAAAAGTGGAATAGATGACAGGGGATCTCGTCATCAGAGAGGTGGTTAAGGAGTTGTTAATGAGGGGCCGATTCTACGCCAGACATTATCTAACAGATTGCAGCCAGAGAAGAAGGGCCTTCATTGTTCCGTAATCCCCGGTTGAAGTGGTAACCAAGCGTAATGGCGGCTTTCGAGAGTCACACTTGCTACGAAAAAGCCTTGCAAAAAATATGCACAAATGCCCTTTATTACACGATGCTTTGGGAAAAATACCTTTTCTTTTGCTTGTGTAATGATGACATTGGAGGGTGTCAGTAGCAAGAAAACATCAACATGTCATCATATAGGTAATACCACATACCACTATACCAATAAAAAGAATATGCTGAAACATTATGTGCCACAGTTACCAGTGGACATTTCTGTCTACATTTGTCTACATTTTACTAAGGACCCAAAAAGGAGAAACAGTATCCTATCACTTAAACAGTATTTTGTGAAGAAAATGGTTCCAAATGTTGAACAGAAAAAAGTTCCTGACCACACCAAAGAAATATCGCTTTAATTTCATCCTACCCTCAAAGTGTACGTTATGTTACCCTGACTTCAAGATAATTGCATTGCAACGAAGAGGTGTATGGGAATGTCTTTGACATGACAAGATTTCAGACATTGCCAAAACATTCTACATTGTTCTATGAGAAATAACCTCTCTTCTGTGGCCCAGATGCATTTTAGACAGTGAATGTGGGGAATCCTGTAACCATTCCAGAGCCTTGGAACCCTTCTGATCTGAATAGCTCATTTCAAAATGATGACCTCAGTTTACATAACAATAATGTCTAACTGGAAATGCAATTTATTGCATGATGTGTGCCTGGAACATATTAATATCACAAGGTGAAAAACTGTACTTAAAAATTTTCTCCAGGTATTCGGTAGAGGGGAAAAGCAGTGCATATATTGGAGCAATTCTCCTTATTTACTGTAAGTAGTTCTACGTGAATTTGCATAATCTGGTTGCTTAAAAACGGAATCAATTTTATATTGTCTGCAATTAGGGCTGAACTCCATTTCCCAATCAGGAAAAAAAAAAACACAGCAGAAGGAATCATCACACAGTAAAAATCAACATAGGAAATATGAATCTTAAAAACTGTGAATGATTCTGATACCCCCCCTCCTCCCTTTTCCTACTCCATCCTCCACAGTCTACTTGGCTGTGTAATCTACTAAAGATTAAAAATTACTATCATAAAACAGACATTCCCTGAAAGTAATCCCCCCTCATCCGAAAGAGGGGGAGGGGGGATCTGCACCAAAGCCTTTGCTTCTAGTTATGTCAGACTGTATTTTAAACAGTCCTAATCATATACCTTTGTGGACACTTAATTAAAATTACAAAACCAATTTTAATCTGTAGTCCAATTAATATGCAAATGTATGCAAATGTAGTAAAACAAGGTGGCGATTAAGTTAAGGACACTCTATTTCATGTCTCGTTTAAGTGTGAAAACAAACCATCCTTTTCTCAAAGACTAGTTCTGATGGATTGTGGTGTTTACCGGCTACATGCTGGGCTGAGCAAAATTACCTTTCCAAGTATCATTTAAAACATGCAGTGGGCCAATGGGGACGGAGTTAGTCACTGCCAGTGTCCCTCCCTAATCCGTACATCAAGTCATCTCGCTGACACCATGGTAATTCCCTTAAGGTCAGTACCAAGTCGCATGTCTGCATCGTACGTCGTTGAAATGGGGTGTATGAGACTCAAGTCTCCGGTTCTTTCTGAACTTGAGGCGAGTGTGAGTTGACTCTGGTGACGGTAGGATAATTCTAATTATGAGCTAGGGCTTTTAGTCTTTTCAATCTTTAGACCGATGTCCGCAGCAGGTAATGAACTTCTGGCCAAGATATGTTTCTGCTTGAAAAGTGGATGGGGGGGGGGGTCATATCAGGGCTTAACTGGGACTGAAATAGATGCCGGTACCGTTAACATTTTTGTAGTGAAGCTACAAAATATTTTTCTTCATATTCTGGAAGAAGTGCCAGGAGCTTAAGATGTCAAAATGTGATGCGATGTTCCTTAGCTTCTGCTCATGCTCCCGATTATGCAACTTCTAATATGGTTACTCTAGTTCATTTCCTACTTTTGGGGGAACAATAGCTACATATGATGAATTTTCTTCATGAAGCTGACACAATGAAAATCTATGAAAAAAGCATTCATCTGTAATATATTCCTATACGATAAGGATAATTAGAACAATTCCTGATAAAACTGCCAAAACAGTCCAAACACTGTTGAAAATTAGACATTGAGTCACGTTAAGATATTCACATTTCAAGCAAGTATTGCATTTCTACAGTAACATAATTGCCTTTTGTGTGGACAATTCAATCCAATTAACTTTGTTTCAGCTCTTTTTTCTTGTACTAAAAATCTCAAACACTTCAAACTTCTTTCCTAAATATAAAACCACTACTCAAAAGCAAATCCCACATTGTATTGCTAAGTATGTGTTAACTCGGCAGGCCAGGGGTAGAGAAAGTACAGTATTCATGTCTTCATCTAGCATAGCAATGTCAAAAACATAGGACACTACAACAGGTGACGATTAGGAAAGAAATGTGAGCACTCTGTTCTGCATTGATCATCCAATATATATTGATTGGACATTAACAGGCTTCCGTTTCAGGGTAACTAGCCTTAATCAGAGTTTGGGAATGGTTTAGAATGGAGTGTGGACGTGTGTGTGTGTGTGTGTGTGATTGTGTGGGCGTGAGAATATGTGTGTGAGTATGTGTGTAGATGTATTTGTGTGTTATACTGGGTGGATGGATGGATGTGTGTGTGAGTGTGTGCTGAGTGGGTGGGTGGATGGATGTGTTTGTGTGTGGATAAACAACTGCGTTTGCGTGTGTGGGTGTATGTGTGTCTCTCAGAGTCTAAAATCCTCAGTGGGCAGGGTAGTAGGTGAGTTGGAATGAATCAGCTTGTACGAGGCTGTGTGACAGCACCACTCTTGACCTGTAAACCGGTAATCCTTTTGCTGAGCCGAGCTATGTAGACCTCCCCACAGCAGGACTCCTCCTGAGGCCCCCACCGCCATTGAGCTCTGCTCCCCACAGATACCTCTCCGACACGGATGCTTCCAGGTGACTTACACACCAACGGAATGGGGGGTTCAGACACAGCAGGCAATTGAATGCCAGGGCCAACTCACTAACCGAGAACCAAATGTAGAGTGAAATCACTTCTAACATCAACCGGTAGTTGGAATACATGGACAATAGGGGATTTATATTTGGTGCGGCATTCTGGCTTGAGACTTTTGACGACCTTGAGACACAGGTTTTACCGAGCAGGTTTTGTCTACGGTCCATATTTAAACCGGTGGAAGTATGGTTGCCAACGTATTCCTGACTGCTTATATCTTACCAACTCCCAGAATCCTCCAGGAATTTCCGTAAAACCAGGGAATCCATTGAAAGTTTGGGGAATTGTGCAAACTTAGGTGGAGGTATTGTTGACTAAAATGCTGTTTGTTATACTACCAGGCACTCATGGGGCAATATCAATATCTGATAGGTGTTTCATTCACTGTTATAGTTAAGGTTATTATTCATAGGCAAATTAGCATGTGTAGAAAAGGAATCCCATGGTGACTAGGATGCCGTCACAGGAATCACAGCTAACAGAATTAGCACTTGGCTTATTCTCAAATGACAAGTGTTTGCAGTGCTCTGCTATTTTCGTCAGAAAGAAATTAAAAAGGCAGAAAATTCCGTAAATCTATTTTAGCAAGTGAATAGGTATTTAAATAATGTTCTATTTTGTGTGTTACCACACAGGTAACCCTTTTATGTGCCGCCAACTGCCAAGACACTGTTTTTCTTGTCAACACCTTAAACAATGCAAATGCTTAAATGTTGTAATTTTTGAAGAATTGTCATATATTTTGCATAGGCTTTCTGTTAAATATTTCCCAGCATCATGTACAATAGAGAACGCTGCACAGATGGAAGCCTGTACAACTCCTGTCACATACATAGAGTGTGCCAACACACAAGCTGTAACATTAACATACACATAAACACACACACACACAAACACACGCGAATCAAACACACACACACACACGCGCACAGTCATAACCTAGAGCAATGTTTCACAAAGACAATGTGTGATAGTCAAAGGAACGTGAAATATTAATGCTTGTGTCACTGTTCTCCCACCCTTCTACTTCACATTAACACAAAGCAGCTGGGAAGAAGAGATGTGGGCCAGCCCAGCTTTCCGAGGAGGAGCCAACACAAGGAATCATTTTGTTTAGCAAACAAAGAAGGAAGACAAGGACGCTTTTTGTTGAAACAGACTCTACTGAATCTACACGAACACACGCTAACACAAACAGGCAGGGCTACATGTTTAACAATGCAGAACCTAAACGGAAACAGTGATGTCGTGAACAGGTTCCCAAGCGTTTTTGTCTTCGCGAAACAGAAATACAGGTGTTGTTTACGTCCCGACCCACCAGTGGTGCTAACTGGTGAAAATAACACACACCCACCGAAGGACACTAGGTAAAACACATTGTATTTTATTTGTCACGCGCTCACACACGTGTACAACAACCGTGTAATGCCCAAATGCTGCATATTCATAATGTTTTCCTATACCTGCGTGTATAGTTTAGCTTCCTGTTACCATTACAAATAAGATGATAATAATGATTACGTTATCTGTAACGAGGCTGTCAAATAATAAAAAAGGGATTTTCTGGTGGTAGCGGCGATAGCTGGAACTGTTCACACCTTTGTCTTGAAGTGTTTAAGCTTTCCTGCAATCTACGCATTTTGACATTATGGTACTGAAATATAACAAGCAAGGATCAGTTATCAGCAAGGATCAGTGTAGATTTGTCTTTGTACGTAGCTACTTCTCTGTGATTTTGTGCCTTTCTCCTATCTTATTGTTTTATTTTTGAGGATTGAGCTCAAACTGCTCACATCTTATCTTGCCTAAAGTAGACAAGGAAGCACTTGTAGAAAGGTATTACGGATGGAAGTGTTTGGCAGGTCCGAAGAGAATTCTACTCAATAGGCAATTTTAAAATTGAATGAGGAGGTTTGACTAAGCAATAAAACTGGTCTCTCTGTGCCAGTGAGAGCTACTTAGGAGGAATGCCACCCACCAATTATCTTATTTATAAATCACTGGCAATTTCACTGATGACTTTATCTCAAATTTGATTAAACACAAACTTCAAGCCTAAAAATCATTTCATGTCATTTCGTTTATTGGTAATAATCACAAGTCTTCCGAACAGTGTCCACTAATCAAAAATGCCATTGATTTCTGCTGGACTGTACTGGATTGGAGAGATTTGAGCAAAGGCGCAGAGATGAGAGGCCAGTCGAGAATGCAGAGAAACACAGGGCCAAACATCCTCGTCTTGTGTTCATGCTTGACCGGAGAGCCAGGTTACACTTTGAGTACCTTAATCGCATCAAACCTGGATGTTGAAATCTGAAGTAGCAAGAAAACGATTCTTCAGAACGCTTTGTAACTGGACCACATAATCTCTCCTAAAGATTAGAAATAGAGGGCTGGCCAGGGAGGAGTAAACACGCTTCTTCCACTATCAGGATAGCGCAAGGGATATAATCAAACTGTCAATACACCAGAAGTATCCATTTTGACACCGCAGCCGTATGGCAGGTGAAACCTCTTGTTGCGTGTAAAATAAGGTCATTACAGCTTTTCCACCACTGCCGACCTCTGCATCGCATATCAGTGAGTCATAGCAACACAGTTCACACTCCAATATGTCCTAATAGCCTCTGGTGAAGACTGCCTTCCTACTGATTCCGCCTGATGTCGTCATCAGAAACCTGTGTCTCAGAGTCACTGGACGGACTCTAACATGATCGCTCTGGCGAAGAAAGAACAAGTGTATCGCTGGGTGAACTCGAGTTCGCCTTCGGTTCCTCTGTGAGACAGGAGAGAAACAGAGAAGGGAAAAAAAAGCGAAAGCAACTACCGTAATGAACACTGCTTTCTTTTTCCGTTAAGTCTCTGGAGGAGACCATGGTATGATAATGAAACATGCATACCACATTGAAATGTTAAAAAACACACAGAGTATTGGTTATACAACGTTGTGAAGACGTTGCTGAGCTACAGCTGTTTGACTGCTACTGTGTGTGTGGGCGGTGTGCAAACGTATCCTCTGGACAAAGGGCAGAAGTGGATTCTAAAGTATATGTCAAATCCCCAAACAATTCAGTCGGCCGTGTGTTTTAGGTTGTACGTGTACACCTGTAAAATTTAACACAATACGACAATACAACCCACGCCACATGGTGTAGAGCTGTACCCACTGAAAATAAATTAATCATAAAGCACCTGTTCTTTCCTGTCTTTTAACAGAGTGTCAGGATATTTGATGATCCGTGTAAAACATATAAAAGGGGGAGAGGGAAAAAAAACGGAAACAGAATGATTTGGGATTGGTTAAAGATGGCTTCAGGATAATATCTACACAGGATCACCTAGAGCTAAATGCCTGAGGCGAGGCAGTGTCCTGTAGATCCCTGGTGAAGAAACAAGGAGGCGGCAATGGAATTAGTAGCTGGGAGCCAGCTTCTTAATCTGATAGGGTCAGAGGAGTTGTCCTGTCCAATGAAACGGGCATACTTAATGGACGACAATATTGCGAAAAGAAATAAACATTCAATCGTACAACATGCCTATACACTACAGTCCCAATGTACTGCGATTTGGACCTCTTGTTATATTTCAGTACCATTCTACACTAGCTCACTGCTTCCTAAATTTTTTTTCAGCATCCTAGTCTGTCTTCAGACGCTTCTTGATTGACTAAATAATTCACCAGATGGTTTCAAAGCGTATGTACCTACGTATACCTTCTGAATTCACTGGGGTGGTAAGATTTTTGTAACAGGATATCCTGCCGGCTGCCATGGTTACACATATTTTCAGTTCTTACTCAGACTAAAACTCCAGCATTCCTGTAATATATAAAACAGTCGCTGTCTCATACAATGTTAAACTTGTTAACTTGACAATTGGACCTATCCCGTTGTATTTCCGTTGCACCACAGTGGCACAGATCGACCACAATTTGGACTGTTTTCCACGTACCTAAAATTCACGAAGGGTGTTTGCTGGGTTAGCTTACCACTACTGCTGAAAGTCTTTGGTGGAATGTAGTCTTTTCTTACAACTAAACAGTACTTTAAAATTCCCAAACGCAACAAGAAGAAGAAGAACAAGAAGACTTAGGATTATCAGTAACAAACACATGGTTACTGTTTACCAAACCCATTTAAGACCACCAACATGCTACATGCTACATGCTACAACGTTTCGTCAAACTGTAAAACTAGCAAAAGAATTGGCGTTCATTTATTTCGGACAAGTAGAAATAAAACTTGGGGCAAGTTTGAATCATCCAATGTTGAAGCATTCATTTGACTCCAAACAATGAGATAGTAAGAAAGGAGATCTATACCAGCAAGCTTCCACAGTGATAAATGAGTTTGCATTGTCTGTCAGCATAGCTTCCTGCTTGCCCAGGTCAGTCCTTATTAAATTACCACTTGTCAATGTCTTAAAAACGGATTGATGAATGGGCATGCCAAATGAGAAGCTCAGACATTTTCCTTGTCCCATATTTCATATCCTCACTGCATCCGAAGTGGCCGTCTCAGATTAATATTTATATTTTATTGAACTACTGTAAGATCCTATGATGCAAATCCTGAGTTTGTATTTTGAAATGGTCATCCTGTAAAATGAGAGGTAAAAAACGGATGCTTTGTACCACTTTAAGGAAATGCAAGGGGACAAATTAAGAAATACTTCAAAGAATAGAGCATTTAAAATCATCTCGCATTTGTGGTCTCTTCCTTTGGTCTCTCCAAGCATTTTTATTTTCTTTTTCAAAGACTGGTCTAACTAGAGCAGTTTGAAAAAGACCGCGGGCATGTTGAATGATTGTCAGCCATGCAAATAATCACTTACTTACACTCTATGCATTTGCTTTGGATAAGGCAAATTACCATTTGAAAATGAGCTGAACAACACTCTGGGCAAGAAGTTTGCATCATGAATTTCAGTTATTTCACCACAGCCACATAACTAAGAACACACAAAACTTTATAGACACACACAAACACTCTTACGTCTACAACAGATCTCTCTAACAGAAGTCTGTTAAGGAGATAGTGCTGCATGTGTGAGCGAGGACCTTGTGCATACGTTGGCTTGTCTGTACGTTCAATTTTAAATAGCATTTGAAGGCGTGAAGAATGTAGCATCGTTTGCAATGTGTATTTGAACTGACAATTTAACAGTTTGATTTCGGTATCCCAAAACAGTCAATACCTTTATGTGTATGGAAAAATAAGGGAAAACCTCTTCATTTCTCAAACACTACATGCTTCAGAAATGTCAGTATTGGGGATCTGGTTGTGGCTTGGAACAAGGTTTAGATATTATATGTTGTCCTTCATGTTCAAAGAAAGGGCTACATGAAAAGTGCACTATTAAAAAGCAGACAAAAACACAATAAGTTGTAAGGATGTATATAGCTACAGCACTATTACTGGTCACTGTTGTCTAACAATTTTTTTTTGTGTATTTTTATATAAAGATGAATACAACACAGTTTTTAAATATACTAGTCTGAAATTGCAAACACAAATAGGCATTCATGAAAATGTTTACATTTTCATGAATTATATTATAGCCTACAATAATACATCCTCTACATTTTCTAAGTCCACTCAGCCGTCATCAGACAGCCCATAAGGCTAAAGAATTGGATTGCACTGAATCAGTGTGAAAAGGTGGTAGAAAAAATAGAGTCATCCTCAAAGCCCATTTCCCATCTGTCCCGATGATCCTTTTACTTGCTGAGTCTCTGGGATGAATTCAGATCTCCTGAGCACAACATGAAGAGTTTCCCAGCTTTCCTGGTCCAGAGGTAAGCAAAGTTTAAGCTACAGTACCAAACTAATGCCAGTTTGATTAAATGGCTGAGGACAGGGACAGCGGGGTGTTTGTGATCCCTGTAACAGTGCAACTATAGTTATCTGGTTTCCACTGCCTTTCTGTCATTATATAGCTAAACTCCCTTGACACCCTGACTGCCAATTTGAGAGAAACACCCAGCACTCTCTGCTCTCTAAACGTATTAAGATCATAAATACTATACTTTGGCAACAAAATATTTTTATTTACAGTACGGTAATTACAGTTGGTGTAGACTATTGTTTGGGTTAAACCTAAAATTGCATCTTTGGCACAGACTCGGTCCTCAGTTTGTTTTCAGTAACACAGACATTTGTAAATAACTCTTGTTTAAAACCACTAAATTGAAGGTTGATTGTTTAAGAGACCGCAAACACAAATCATAGTTCAGAGATGACAATTCAAATCAGATTAGGTATTTTATCAACCCATTAACTTCAACAATTCATTTTAAGAATTAAAATGCTGCAAAACAGCTTAACTAAAGAGAGACAAATTGACAAATTAATTCAGAAGAATTCCCATGGACATCAGATAGCGTAGGGCAAGTAACCAAAAGGCTGCTGGTTCTATGCCACAAAGGTCTGTCATTTTGCCGTTGAGCAAGGCCCTTAACACTAAACGCTCCTGTAAATCTGGATGAAAGCATACGCTAAATGACTACGCAATCTAAAATAGAAATACACATGTCCATCCAGTGGGAAAAAAATATATATTGGGATATGTTCTCTTGCATATTAATTTGTATTACTGTTATGAAAAATCGTGCTCTTTCCGTAGAAGAGTCACTACACAGGGATTCAGACAGCCCCACTTTGAGCTGTCATAATTAACTGTCTTCACTCAACAATAGGCTGGTATATCGCTCGGAGGATGCTTATTAACACAGGACATTATGGTGAGATTGAAGTGCATTCCACATTCTAAAAATACCTCTTTTAAGGACCACAGAAGCAGCTGTATAAACAATGTTTTGCATTGTAGCATGGGTGCCGTGGCGCAAACCAACCTATCGACCGTTTCTTTTCTGCTGTGCTAGGCACTGGTTTTAAGACAAGGCATGTGCCCCCTGGTCTAAATCTGTCTGGCACGGTTCTGCCTCCCCTCCTGTTGCCCACGGGGCTTGTACACTCACCTCATTAACGACAGTGACCCTTGGCTATGCATGTGGGGGGTTCACCGCCCCGGCACACAACCGGCACATTGTTATGACGACAGGGCGACGCCCACCTCATGCCCACAGTCTTTTCCTCTCAAATTCCACTACAATGTAAAGTTGTGAATAAAAGTGTAGCCCTCCAGGGGTTGAGGAAAGAAAGAGATTTTGTTGTAGTTTTACATATTCTTTTTTTTATCAAGTCAAAATAGCATAGGTAATGTGAAGACATTAACTGGTGGCTGTGTATTGTTTCAGACTATTTTAGGCTTGTAGAGGCTATTCACACGTTCCTTGTTTAATGTTGAATACATTTCACAATGCTTTAAGCGCTACATTTTGGCTGAGTAGGTTTGTTCATAGTTTTTGCGTCAGGGTTGATTACGCACCTATGTGTAAAATGAGTCGTGGGGTGATATCGACCTGGTTTTGTTTTTATTCAATATGCTCTTTTAGAGCTGTCCCCTTTCTCTGCGACGCAGGGTTAGGTCAGGTCAGAGGTCACGTGGCTCAGGCAGGTTGGGACCAACGGGCATGGCGAAAAAACAACCTGGAACAAAAGACAAAGTGTTAAAAGTTCTGTCAGTTTGCTTCAAACATTCACCTTCACCCCTCAAGGCCTCGGCTCCCTCCGCAGTACAAAACCCATCCCCTGTGGGGACGCTTCAATAGAGGCCTCTGAACGCAGAACCGCCGCGGCCTCGGCTGAGAAAAGTTTTGATCTCGTCAAGGGAAGTCACAGTGGGACCTCATTGGTGAGCTCTAATGCAAGGGGGGAAATGGTGGAAATGGGTGGAACGCACCTCTGTTTTCAAATGTCTAAAGGGACAAAGACTCTCAAAGGAACGATAACCTTCATAATCAGTTCCAGCGGGTCCGTGGTGAACAAACATTTCCAATGACTCCTTGCAGCTGTGGGAAGAGTTCTTCCTGTGACATCAGAAGACGGACGAGTTATGAGTTGCAACACATACATATGCATGGTTGGATTCATTTGGCTAAATATTCTTAATACTGGGAGGCTAGAGGATATTTACAGTTTCAAACATTTTCAATCAAATAATACATATGCTAATCAAAACAATATGCTCCTAAAACGGATGAAAGAGTATTACTTTCATGAAGCCTCTCGTATACTGACGACAGAAGGCGGACCTATTTATTGAGTTTTTGCAGATAAGGCTGCCTAACACTGTTACAGTCCTGCTACTCATGTCAAATCATTTAGAAAGAGGCAGGGGAGACCAGGGGTTTGGTCTTGAGATGAAGAAATAGAAGAGTTTGTTGTTTCTCCGCCTTTGACTAAGGTCATACGAAATTAACAGTCTTTCTATTGCATAAAAATAGCATACCATTAATTTCTTCCTCATAAATCTTAAAGGTTGACCTGATTTTTAATGTTAAACTATGTGACGAAATTAAAGAGGAGACAGTGGATGGGGGGTGGGGGGTGGGGTGAAAAACATTCAGATATGCAGTCTGCCTGCCTGAACTAATTTTAGAAGCGTAGTCTGCAAAGGTTTCCATGTGGGATCTACTCATGGGATCTACAGGCTTCCTCGACGCGTGAACACTGAAATACTTTGCGTTGTGTGCATGGAAACAATTAAGAAAAACCAAAGCACAAAAAACAATCGCTAGAACGTTTATCAATTGCAGTAATTAAAAGTTAAAATTAGGATTTTTGTTTTTCATGTGTTTACTGGGATTTTGCAGCAACATTGTGGTCAACCAATACCGAACTCCCTAGAATGATAATACATTGTCAGGTGATAAAGCCATAGCTAACAGTAGGGGGGGGTAAATCGTTTAATTGCCACCCCATTTGTTAGCTAACAGGCTTAGCTCAGTCTAAGCACTATGGTCAGTATTCAGTATTTAAATAGATACTAATTATTTCTAGTTGAAGGTCTTAAAATTTGTCGACTCTTGTGCAACACAATGATAAAGCATGACTGCTTTCAAAACCTAATCATTACAAGTACATTAGATGAGTATAACAGACTAAGGGGTTGCAACTTTATTAACATGTGTACCCACCAGTAAAGGGGTCTGGCATCAGCCAAAGAAAGATTATGCCTTCAAATCAAGCCAGAACTGATGATCGAGTCCTCCTAAACAGAGGCAATTATAGCATTTTCATTAGGGCTCTTTTGTGCTGTGTATTTGTTGTTGTTAGCTTGATAACGTGGAACGCTGACTTTGGATTGACAAGGATTTACAGTGGTGGATTGTATATAAAGTACAAGCCCATCACATTCCAAAGAGCATGAATACCAATTAGAAAAAAAGAAAAACATCTGCAAAAAAGAATTAGGGCATTTCTTTTTAAGAGAGAAAAGCTAAATATGTGTGGTTTGCAGAAGAATGATGGGTACCATTCACATCATAATAGTATGCTAATCAACCTCTGAAATACTGATGAATTTCTGTACAACAAAGAATAAAAATTAAGACTTAAAAGCTGCAATATTATTATGATAAGTGAGTGTTTATATTTTTCACTACATTGAATTTTAGTTAGAAAGAAAATGAAGGAATTACATAAGCAATGACCATTGTCTTCCTTACATTGTTGACAGTCCAGAATATATGGCGGCAAGCACATACGGCTCTGCACATGACTGAGGTCAATACATCTACATGGACCTTGTGTAACCATCTCCAAGTATATTTTGCAAAGGCTAATGCACTGGATTCTGCAGAGGATATCATCAGGTATCTCAAATGAAGGTCCACAATATGCCAAAACCAGGCACAGCAATGCTGCCTTTATACTTTAAGCAATGACAAGTAACACAACTGCCCCAAAATAATATAATCCACAAAGACATGAGAAAACTGACATTTTTATCCCTGCCATCACAGCTATTTTAATCCTTGCTATCTACTATTAAACACAAGCCCCAAATCAGACCTATATTATTCCAGTACCGGATATATTTTGTCCTTGGATAGTGGATGAAAGTATCATTTATTTCTCGCTCCTGCTCCACTGACAAACAGACATGCCGTGCCAATTATAGAACAAAAGACAGGGTTACGAAAAGAAAACTATACTGTTTGGTAAATGTGATGAATAAAATGCACATCTCGTCACTTCTAAAGTAAAAGGAAAACCTATGAGTCTTTGAAGACTCTCAATCTCCCTTAACTTAACCCAGCCCCTACTCATCTGGGGCTCTGCAAGGACTTTATTATGATGACCCCACGAGCCATTCAAACTGCCACACAGTATACATCTTCAGAATGGGGATTATTTGCATTTCCTGGTGCATCAGAGCTTTAATCAAAAAGCCTAGGACCCACATAAAAAATAAATACCACGCCCAAGTAATGTAGTCTGCAGACTCAAACCAGATGAAACATCTCTATTTTTACCTTTTCTTGCCAAGAACAGTCGCAGAGACATCCTGTACAGACTTAATTCAACTCAATTGAAGTTTTCTGCAAGGAACAAATACTTTTGGTGTGGTCGGAAACATCTTTCTATTACTATTTATTTTGTTTCCCCATCCTATGTATTTTGATATTCATCTTTGATCTTGTTGATGATTATATTACAGTACAAGATTATCTTAAAAGTGCCTGGTTCCCATCTTATCATGCTAGAGAACATTCAGAAGAATAGTATTTATGATACAGAAACACAGGTAGTAGAATGAAAGTTTTATCATGGATCCTCATCTGTGATATCTAAATGTTTTGGGTGACACGTACGAAATAACTAGATCAAATTAAAATGTAATTAGATCCTGTTTATTTTCAGCCATCTTATGTACTGCAAGATTCATAGTTGTTTGTGGTCAATCAAGGAGTGTCCCCCTCTAGCAAAAATTATACACCTGTGACCATTCGAAAGAGACTTTCGAAGCTATGTAAAATCAATAACTACCATACTCTGAATAAAGAAATGAATGGATAAAAATACAGATACTCATGCACATTTATGGTTGTTTTAAGGATTAGATTTGAAAGATGTCTGTTTTGCAAAATGTGCAGCAATGTCCGTAAACCTTGGTTTAAGGGAAGGTAATTCCAGATTTTGGATTAGTCTTGTTTGTGGGGAAATTCAAATATGGGGAAATAAAAAAAAAACGGAAATTGTCTGTTTCCTAACTACTCGCAGATCCATACACATTTGAACCGGATATTGAGACGAATTCATTGTATTTAATTCTAACCTTTTCTATAAGTCAAGAGCTCTACTGGGTTATTTCTAATTTAAAACTGGAGCTATACCAGCCATTAACACCCTCAATCCTTATTAAAGAGATTCCAGGGCATTCCATAGCCGGAAGGCAGGGTTTAAATATATATATAATTTAGTGTCATTTCCAAAGGAAATCTGGGTTTCACACAGAACAGTTACTGTAATTCTGTTGCTGCTACTAAGGGCTTTATAAAAACCAAGACATCACTTACAACTGAATCTGTTTGTTAAGGAAATACATTTGAATTGGATGCTCCATAGAAATGACAAAACTATCCACAATTCTTAAATTGAATCATACTACATACTACGCTTCTGACAATTGCTAGAAAACATTGTGGATTTTTGTTACACATGGGAACAGCATAAATGTTTTGCTGTGTGTGTGTGTATAACTTTGTTTATTTGAGGCCAATGGGAGTGACATTAGCCTTGGAATGCAAGCCAGCTGGAAAGGCCATCGAGCCAACCTACAATGCGTCCTTAGCTACCCGGAAAACATGTGGTTGCCGCAAATAAAAAATCAAAATCAAAACACATAACAAATTAAACCAAACCAAAAACAAACAAAACAACTAATTTGCACACAAAAGAAAACTGAATTAAGTATGGCCTTCCTTGAGTAAGAACTGTTGTAAACAAGGTGCTGGGCTAAAATGATACAGCTGGGTATTCACTCCATAATCAATGGTAATCATCACTCACCCTTATTCTCTGCAGCCTGACAGGATTCCACATTTTAACTACCAAACAGTCTTAGGATTCCAAATCTGACCAAACAAGGACGGAAACATAAATTCAGTTGGTAGGCCAAATTACGTCGAGCTAGCATGTTATTTGCTCCCTGCTTTTACCTCATACGCGAACACAGCATTTTTTAATGACACACTGTGGCTCCTATTCTGGTTCTAATCTGTAGTTATTCTAATTGCACCCAACACTTAGGGTTTAGTTCTGACCACTGGTCAGAATGAAAAAATCTGAAAATATAATATGCATGGATTTCTATTAGTTGATTTAGAAAATAATGGAATAATTGACATTTAATCCCATTAACCACCCATACCACTGTACAATGCCACCGCTGGTAACTTGTTGTGATTACCAACAACAGACAGAGCACCAGAGTTCTTCCCATAATTTGGCTGTGTCTCTAAAGTCGGAATGGAAGCAAGAATTATGTCCCGCAAAACAATTGTTATGTTCTAAAAGTATGACAAAAATAAGAGTTGAACTCCTTTCACTATGTTGAAAGTGTTCTTAAAGTCGGAATAAATATCCACAAACACTGAAAATCATTTAAAGCTGAGATATTTTCACTTCCTAACAGAATCGGGGGAAGAAAAAGATTATCATATGCAAAGTGTTCTAAGTCTTCATATTCATGTTATAGAATTGAAACGACTTCATCTACTCTTCAATTCCCTGGGGAAAGTTCTAAGTTCTTTTTTTTGTGTGTCACGTCAAAAAAAAAAACTTTAATTCAACTTGGCACGTATTTCCCGAAATACTGTGATGCTCAGGGGAAAACATAACTGTGGTCTCACTTGTTAGTGGAGGTTTTGGGCTGAAAAGGCTCAGACAATGGCTGAGGGAAAGGCCCGCTGTACGACTTGCGAGGTATTGACACAGGAGATATTATAGAACAAAGTGGATCCGTGAGAAAGGAGAGAGAAAGGGAGATAGAGTGAGAGAAAAAGAAAAGATTATCTTAATTATCATTCAGAAGCAGCTCAGAGCTGCACCTGTGCATGAATAATATCATTTATAGGCACATTGAGATGTGCATAATTCCCCTTAAATCATACACATTAGCAGTATAACAAGGGATGAACAAGTCTGTTGCTCTCGCAGGCTCAACTTGGAGCGAGGGTAGTTATTGTCAGAACCCTCACCTCCTCAATGAGAATGCAGTTCTTTATTCAGAGGATCAGGCTTTCTCTTCATTTCAACATTTGACTACTAGATGTAGTCCGGTGAAGAGATCTTATTAGGCAGCCCGATGGTATACCTTGTTTTGGAATTTCCGTTTTTATTGCATTAAATCATTATGTATAAGAGATTAATTTTAGGAGGTTATAGTTCTTTCAAACACACTATTTGAGAACTTTATCATTGGATCGTTGGATGCTTGGTGGTTAAAACAAAACCAAACGGTTGTTCGTTTCAGTACCCAAGCTGGAAAGGTGCAACTATTAGCAAGGCTCTTAACCCTAATTGCTCCTGTAGGTCACACTGGATTAGAGTGTTAGCTAAACCAGTCAAATGTCGCTGGTTTGATTCCTCAAGGTGACACGTGTCAAAGTTCCCTGGAGCAAGGTACATAACCTCTCTGGATATGAGTGCCTGCTTAATTAATAAAATGTAATGAAAACGGTTAAGCAGTATAAGTGAATGACTCACATGTTACCATGCCACATATAATCTCTTTAAATCATGTCACAGTCATCATAAAATAAAGCATCATATTTTAGAATTACCATAACCTAACCATATGCTGATGCATGCAAAATGTGGGTGAACAAGGAATACAATAAACAAACTACACAAGAACATTATTAAATCGCTCCACAGGAACGCCAGTTTAACCTTTCCCAGAAATTGATTTGCGGGTCTGTCTTCACTATGATGTATGCCAATCTCTGCATGACAATCTGTTTAGTTGTAAAAATATACAGTAACGCATAGGATACCCCACCTCAGATGCACCAACAGACATACTGGGCAGTGTTACGTTCCACGTTGTTTGTACTATGTGGTGTGGGTGCGTGACTGTCTGTGACTGTCTGTGTTGTGAGTGGCTGTGAGCTCACAGGTACCGGCAGTTAGGGTGAAAAGATGGGCGTCGCTACCAGGCCTCTGAATTGTCCACACCTGCAGGTGATTTGCTGCGCGCCCTATATAGAGGAGTTAGTTGGTGTTTGCTAGAGAGACCAGCGCCACTCTGTCGTTAGCCTATGCTCACGTCCTGTTACATGCTGCCATTCTCTGTCCTCCTTGCTACTAGTTTTGGCACCTCCTGTACGCTACTTGTTTGTTATCTTCTAACTGCTACTCGTTTAAGTGCAACCCTTAGGAGACGAGTCAGGCAAGACACCCTGGTGTGTTCATATGCCGGTAGATAACCATTGTTATATACCCCAGGTTAGATACGAGCGGGTGTCCCCCTGGGTTTTATGTAGCAGGTAGATTGGAAGGGTGGTAGGTTAAAGAGCGCTAGGCTGGTAAAAATGCAGGAAAGAGTAGGGCTCTTTTGTTGCCTTTCTTTGATTGGACCTTGTTCATTGGGCCCGTCTCTACCCGTCAGTGATACACTGTGTTTTGTATGTATTTAAATATATGTAAATCTTTTTTAAATACAAAATCCCTCCCAGTGGGGACCCATCATTCTTGTTTCCATTTCCGGTACTGGTACCACACCGCTGTTGGACTGTTGGGTCCCCCCAGCATAACCAGTGGGGGGTCTTCCGGGATTGGATCCATTAGCCTGTGTTGTGCCTGCCTGTGTTGTGCCTGTGCGTGTGTCTGGCGGGTGGCTCAACTTGTGTAGGTAGTTTGGTTTTTAGGGGCCTGTGTTTGTTGCGGTATTGGCGTTCGCTTTAGCGTAGCTTTTCATTGAGGCTCTGTCTAAGGACTGCTCACTACCTACCTCCAAGGGGGACAAACTAATGCCCATGACATGCGACAACTTGGTTCGCACGCAAAAGGAAGAGCCCAGTTTAAAGAAACAACCCCTAGGTGTTGAAGACCCGGGATTACAGAAACCTGCAATCGTGCATTACAGCATTTGATTGTGTGTTAAAGAAAGACGTGGTCATATATTGTAAAACATGTCATATTTTTCAACCAAACGGGAAACCTAATCATGTCATTGCTCCTTCACACCAATACCCAATTCCCATGATGGGGGAGCAGTTCGAAGCTGTTATTGTGGACTGTGGTCCATTGCCAAAGACCAAACCGAGTAACCAGTTTCTGTTAACAATTACTACCACATGAACAGCCACTCACGCACCCACACAGCACTACATAGTACAAACAATGTGGAACGCAACAGGCAGAGAACGGGCCAATGTTTTGGGGAATAGAGGGCTATATGCAATCGAGCAACAATGAAAGGACAGTAGAATCAGCCAGCAGAGATGTTGAGAATTCACCCACTGCAGGCTTCCTAGCGTGGACTATGACAGCCCGTTACAACCCGCGTGCTGTCAAAAGTTCAGTGCAATAATGAAAGCCTTTGTGTGGTGCTAAAATCAAACACGCCTTCACTTGAGTGGAATACTTGAGGCCGAACAAGGCCAGCAGAGAAACAGAACCAAGTGTCGCTAGCTCGCAATGAGAAATAGGAAGACAATTGGAAAGTAAACCGCCCCACCCCAGACAACGCTGGCCAATTGCTACGCAGACTACTCTGAGAGACTCAAACCCTGGTATCCAAGTGACTTTAATGCTTTGTTACTTAAATATTCCAGTGTAGCTCCGATTGGCTGTAGCTCAACAGTAACTAAAAGCCATATTGCTAAATAACTTTTGAAAATGCAAATATTTGTCAAACGTTCTACAGGGGGAAAACCAAGAATGACTAATATACATGTGGTTTTATGGGAGGTGGTGTATATAGTTAACATTTAAAAAAAAGCTGTCAGTTCCAGTTTAGTACAAACTAAGGTAATTGTGATAAACTTTGTAATTATACTGTAACAACCCACTCACTCTTTTGCCCCTTTCCAAAATTCTGCCTTGGTATGTAGGACAACCATTCAAATATCCCATATTTATATTGACAGCATTGTTGGTCATAATGCTTACGAACGTCAAATAGGTACAAGGATGCTAAACAATTTGATTAGCAACCACTTTAAAAGCAACTTCCTATATGGAGATTCTTTTTTTATTATTATTATTACGTTAAGCTTTCTCCAAAAAAGCATAGCAAACTATCTACGTTTACAATTGTATAATAATACATTTTACTTAACCAACCGGGCCTAGATTTCTATATTGGCAAATCTCTGAATTACCTGCCACAGGTAAAGTAGATGAAAGGGCTCAGAAGAAGGAAGGTACCGTGCCAAACTAGGCTCAATGCAGGAAAAGCAACCAGGTGCTTTAACGCTTTGAGATCGATTCGAGGGTCACTAAAAAATTGTGAACACTCATCAAATCTTCCGATCCAGATGGCACACTCCCTCAGCGCTCAACCCTGTAATCTTGAAGTGCTTGAAAAACTATGTAGTGGTCCACATCAAAGACAGTATGCCAGGATCTCTGGACCAATTTCGGTTTGCCTACCTCACAACAGATACAAAGAGGATAAGTCAAAATCATAAGTTATACGACAAAAATTAAAGATGCGTATAAAACCTATTAGAAGAGCAAAAGTAGACCACATTGTAAATGTATATACCGCTCTGGAAAAAATTCAAAGACCATTGCACCATGAAATGTTGAGTGAGGATCAGAAGGCTTCAATTTAAGAGACAACACCAAGTTGAACCTTTCTGTTCCTCACTCAAAACGTTCCCTATGATTTTTTTCCAGCGCTGCATATCGACCTTTGAAGGATGTTCTTCCAAATTCGGGAAATCAGAAAAACCCTGAAGAACATTGCCACCACCACACTGCCACAACACACTTTTGGACTTTGTACCTATTACTGATCAAAATGCAATTGCAAATGCTCTGATTGATAACTTGTCTAAGGCATTCAATATTGTAGATCACTCAGTCTCTGGTTTCAAAATGTCCTTAGTGACAGAACACAGGCAATTGTAGCTGATGAAATTATATCTTGTGTATCTTATATGTTTCGTAAGGCAGAATGGAGTTCCACAAGATTCAGTTGTGGGTCCTATATTGTTGTATTATAGCTGTTGCACAACGGCAGTTTGATTTCCAACTGTTAAAAAAACACTTATGGGCTAGGCTGGTACTGAATGCAAATAAACCTAAGTGCATGCTATTTTCTAGTTCACAGAACCTATTTTAGGATGACCCAAAAAATACTACCCTAAATGGGTTTTTCACGGAACCTGTTGCTTCTTACAAATAACTTGGGATTCTGTTAAATCGCTCAAGATTTGGCTTCCTGTTTTTGTCTCCAGTGAGGTGCCATTTTGCGGTTGGGAAAATAGAAAACCATAAAATAATTCTAGATGAATAAACTGTTATTTGGATAATGGTGCAATGATATTTTTGTTTTGTTTTAAATCAATTAAATCCTTTTGAATCAGTTCAGTTTTTCATTTCCTATGAATACATTTAGCAGCCAATTTGCTTTAAGGGCCGTGAAAGTGTATGACGTTGGAGCGGTGGGGTTTTACAGAAGGAGCAGTAGGAGGAGGAGGAGAAGGAGCAGTAGGACGGATTCGAACCCGCACTGCGGCAGTTCTTGTGCTTGGACAAATAATTATTAGTTATTAATAGGAAGAGATGTGATGCATCAGGCTGTATTTCGTTTTCTAATCAACTCGTTGTTTAGTGTGGCTCATTTTTCTTCCAATTCATTGTTTATAATGTGGCCACATGAACCATCTCTCCCACCAAGGCCAGTTTTTCTGTGAAGTAAAACACAAGCTCTGTGCAGCTCTTTCTTGACCTAGAATGTAATTTCAGTATAGCATAATTGTTTTTCATTTAACATTTAATACATGTGCAGTAAACGCACGTAAATATTAGGACACTTAAACAGTGTGTCACTTTACTGTTTAAGTAGCAGTGACATCCACCACTGCTCAATAATGTCCATCTCACTTACAACTCCTGCACTGAAAACAGAATGTGTGCACTTATTTTACATTTTAGTCACATTACTAAGTTGTTACTTTCTTGGTTACACAGGAAGACCTGTGCCCAGTCAGTTGCCCTGATTTCTATTTAACCAACATAGTAGTTACACAGGTCTTCCTGTGTAACCACTATGTTGGTTAAATAGAAATCAGGGCAACTGACTATAACGTGGGTATCGAATATTATAATATTCTGATTTCCTGGTACCATAGATGCATCCATCTTTCAATTTACATTTTTGAAATCTGTTTTATTTTACTCCCCACAGTTTGATTTAAAAAAAATGTGTCACAATATATTATTCATGTCAAATAGCTTTTCATCTTCTAAGATACAAACTCATCTGATCCTTTTAACAACTATTTATTTCATAGCGAAACAGAGTTCTCCCTAGAAGCATCCTAGCTTTGCCTGAGGACATATATCTTAAAGAAAAGCATTATATCTTTGCATACCTATGATTTGCATATTAAAGGAACGGTAGATTAATGTTGGAGGAATTGGGCATAGCAATCTAATCATTGCCTATCTCTGACTGGAATTCTAAATTCTTATGGTTCTCCCTTCTGAGACATAACAGAAAGAAAATGCTCTTAAATTAAGAGGATCTTTTCAAGTTCATTATTCTCAAGACTATTCAAGTGCTCAGCTCACTTTTACTTGGAGCGATCAGCCTCAGTTGGTTGCATATGGCTCTGATTCTATTTTTGACATCTCAATTGCCGAAATTAATGGATAGCCTGTCTTGATAAAACCCTGTTGAATATAGCATGATAAAGCTTTTTGGATATCAATTTTTTATAAACCTTTTGGGATGTGGATGATGAACATGTTTGAGGGATCAACAGCATTTTGGAGGAATACTAGTATTATCATCGACACGAAAGTAACACCTGTGACAATACAAAAAGAACCAAACACGTCTGCAAGTTCTAGTATTCAACCACAGTGCATCTCGATGTCCTCAGTTAATCACTCTAAGGTCATCATAACAGGAACTGCCTTTGCAATTACAATCTATGCGGATGAGAAGTCCATAGAGTTGGCACGGACCTAAACGCATCACCCTGATCAAGCTGGCACACCATTGATTCATGTGCCCCGTGGGCGTAGATGGCACAGGGGCACAGGCGGACAGGAATCGAGGTTTGCGTCTCACCAAAAGTGACTGACCATGGATCTAATGAGCTACCGCGGACATGGGGGGTCACTGGTCTTACTGCCACTCTGTGTACAGTCACCTTGACCAGCCATACAGGCTAGCTTAGCTCTCCACAACGTCATCCCCAATTGGGCCTGACACTACAGAGGTCACCGGTGATGCAATCTCACCACCGGGCTAATTAGAATATAGCCTTCATAGGAGATCAGATGAAGCACACCCCCCCCCCCCCCCCATTATTAAAGCGGTCTCAGGGGAGACAAGGGATTGAAGCTCCTCTCATCAGTTAAATTAACCTCGCAGGATGAAGACGACACTCAGCGAACTTCTCTCCTGCCCACTCATTGGCTAACTTCGGTTTGGCAAACGTGTGGTTGTACAGGCAATATACTGAAGAGACATTGTATACATGACTCAGGTGGCACAGGGCCCGTAAATGTGTTCATGCGGAGTCACCGGAGCAGTGGAGCGTCATACCGTCCACGTGTGGATCCCATTACGAGAGCTTCCTGGAAGGTCGTCTCTCAAATTGCACATAGGACCAGAGGTGGAGAGTTTACAGAAAAAAAAACGACGCTTTGTCCTACACGGAACCATCGGTGCCACCCGGTCCCAAATGGAAGCTTCCGGGACGGTTCCCTCCACCTACACTCCCCCGGTGTCTTTGCTGTACAGCAGAGAGCGGCAAAGCAGAAACTCTCCTCCTAACTTTTCTTCCCGTTCTGCTGAACCCTGGCATTGACAGAAGCAGGATCATTTATTTTTCAGCTTGTGTTTTAGAACGGTTCAGGGTTAAATCCAATCTCTGGCGTGAGAGCTCACTGGGATTCACAAACCCTGGTTTTAATGAAGTAAAAACAACACCCACACAGCTTTTTCCTGACCAAATTTGGAGATGATTACAAGTGAGAAAAACCAAGGGGGGTCTGGCTTTCTGTCAAATCGGTTCTTCTTCCTCCTCTTCTTCCTCCTCTTCTTCTCCTCCTCCTCCACATTTATCTCTACGTATACGTAATGATGTACGGTCAAATAAACAAGGAAGTCTCATTTACCGTACAACATGGGAGATACGTGAGATATACAACATGTACGGCCTCGTCAGAACCTGTTTGAAATAGAGGAATTGGTCAAGCAGTACCTAGACACACAATGTATATTTGACAGTACAACGCTATATTAATAATTCAGTAACATTGTCATCGGTTTTCTACATATCCTGACAAACAAATTATAGAAAAAATGATTTCACATAGATACAGTTCAGCCGGATTAAATGACATGCAAATTGAGTATGCATAATTGTATGCCCAGTAAATGAGCTAGTAATACAGCCTGAAAACCTTCATTATACATTGAAAATAACATTGATGTTATGTTACATGAAAACCTATGATTGAATAATACTTTTTACTACAGTCATGAAGGGGAGGCAACATTTAATGTTATACAGATTAACGCAGAAATATGACGGGTTAACACTTTTTTAGCAGCATAAGTCAGGTATCATTACACTTCAAAAGTGCAGGCCTTACACTAAAGCTAATCATTAAATAATTCTATGAAAAGAAATATACTTAATTATAGGAAGACAAATTCATATTATTACTTATAGAGCTGAGTGCCAGGAAATACATATTATCCATTGGGGATTATTACCCAACTGGAGTCACCAGCACTGCCACATTTTGCATTACCAGCCAGGATTGTGACGTCCATGGATGATGGGGGAAATTAATTCCTTTTGAGAACAGGAATCACATGCTTTCATGAGGAGGACACTGTCCCTATCTAGAAATGAGAGAGAGACACAGACACTGTCATTGCAAGACGGGGCAATTTAGTTAATAAAGTGACTTTTCGAGCTGTCTCTATCACAAAGTACATCAATCTCTTCTGTTAAAACATTACATGATGGCTAATGTTACTTCATAATTGGCCAATGTTGTGTGTCGACTCCACCACTATATGATAATCTCTACTGAAAGATGTGCTCCAAAGACATTTTATTGGAGAACATGACAAACTCTTTGTATCAGATAACCACTTCAAGTTGCAGAATAGATGATATTAGGCCTGAGTGTCAATAATAGCTTGCGAACCAAATACATCAATTAAATGATACTCACAAAAAATGCCTTATCTCGAAAATATTTGTTATATTCCCTCTTTCTCCTCGAGATATTAAGCTATTTAATTACAGTTAAGAGCATTAAGGAGTGATTTTAAGTATAATTTGCAGTTCATGAACTGTTTTTAAAAATTACACTTAATATAATTAACTGCTGTCATTAGGCCTAATCCCGGAAGGGAAAGGACTGAATGCTTGCTTTAAGAAATTACATATACCTAAAACGGCATTCATTTCAATCCAACAAAAAGGTCTTTGCTGCAAAGGTTTGGGCTCTCTCAATAGCATAATTATCTATTTTCAGGGTGTGTAGTGTAAAAACAGTGTTAAGTCTATTAACTCAGACGCTGATTCACCATGCATAATCATATACCTACCATGTACTAACCTCATAAATTAATTGGTAATGGACTCTTAGAGCCAGCGCTAAACATTGCATGGGGGTTATAGGCCATACTAACATCTGAGCCTCAATCATTCCGGCTATTAACAATATCCTGTTTACTATAATTCAAGCTGTGTTTAAATGATACCTTGACATCAGAAAGGAGGACGAGAAGACAATGAGTCTTGGGAGAGTTAAATAACTACACGAACCAATACTTTGAATAACATCTTCTTTTTTGGTCCGTTGGTGAAGTATCTAATTAAAATGGCGATATTTTCCTGTCAAAAACAGTGGAGACCATGTTTAATTAAGTCAAGAGGACAGTAACATATTAGTAATATGAAAGTCTAAGCAGTCATCCACCATTTGTGTGATGCCTTTCATAAAAAATGCATGTGCCCATCTTGAAAGGATCGCTATAATTTGCGAACGGGCCGGGGTGAAAATATCCCCCATAAAGTTTTTGTGTCGAAACCTCAGAAGTGCTGTGCGGCCTTAGCACCTAGACGGATACGGGGTGAGGTGAATCACGCACCCGTTGATGAGGTTCAGGAGTTGTCACTTTGCCTTGGCCGAACATGTTAATCACCTTGGAATCATCCAATCCTCCAGTCCTCTGACGTCGACCGTAACTGACCAGTAATTTAAATAGATGTGATTACACCTACAACGGCATGCTGGGCCATAGCGTGAATTAAACTCCCCTAGAAATGTGTACTGAGTGATGTTCCCTGTACCCAGCTGAGGCCCTGCAGACACAGCCATGATCCAGCATTCTAATCACCCGTCAGCCAAAGCCACTGTTGCTTCGCATTAGAATCTGTGTTTGTGCATATCAAAGATTCCACAAACGCGTTGGCAAAACACATAATCAGTTTTGCCTACGAGAGAGAGAGAGAGAGAGAGAGAGAGAGAGAGGGGAAGAGAGATTAAATGGGTGGGGGTTATTCAGGGGTGAAAGGGTGGATAAACTGTCCACGCTGATTGCCAGCAAATAAATACATAGGCCTACAAAAACACCGGGAAGGGGAAACCGCATTCAAAGTATACCTTTGTCACGCGCCAGCGCTGCACCTTGCTTCGTGTAAGGGTATGCCGCGCTACGGTTATGGATGCACCGATCGACCCGAGGGCGGAGATGGAACTGGCCAATGTAACACGACGTCGCTTAAACAGCCAGCGAACCCCATTCTTCCCGCCGCGCCCCCTTTCCTTTCCAAGCCAACTCGGCTCGGTTGTGAGTGTGTCGAATGCACGACAATAAGAGTCTGCGCAGGGGTCTTCGCGCCACAAAACGCCCCCAACCCCCCGATCTTGGGGAACATTGTTGTCTTTGTGGCCTCTGCTGCTCACCCGCCTAGTTGACGCTCGGCACCTGTTGTGGTCTTGGGGGTGAGGGAGGGAGGGAGGGTTGGGGGAGGTAGGCCAGACTCGCTCAGTTGAAAGTCACGGTGTTCATTCCTTCTGACTGTGCCCTGGAAATCGATATGTGAGATCATTTTTAAATACGTTCCCTGTCTACGTGGTAACGCGCTGCGCTTGCTAGGTTCCAAAACATACGCGGTTGAACGAGTGTTGGTGCAGTTGTCTAACGGCGCCTTCCACTGCAATCTGGTATTTTTACGTCTCAAGCAATGTTTTAGGATCTTCAACGCCGGTGGTGTCGTGAACTCATTAGTTTTCAGGGAAAGTAGTGAACCCCTGCGGTATCAGGGGAAGTAGTGAACTCCTGCGGTGTCAGGGGAAGTAGTGAACTCCTGCGGTGTCAGGGAAAGTAGTGAACTCCTGCGGTATCAGGGGAAGTAGTGAACTCCTGCGGTGTCAGGGGAAGTAGTGAACTCCTGCGGTATCAGGGGAAGTAGTGAACTCCTGTGGTATCAGGGAAAGTAGTGAACTCCTGCGTTATCAGGGGAAGTATAGTGAACTCCTGCGGTATCAGAGAAAGTAGTGAACTCCTGCGTTATCAGGGGAAGTACTGAACTCCTGCGGTATCAGGGAAAGTAGTGAACCCCTGCGGTATCAGGGGAAGTAGTGAACTCCTGCGGTATCAGGGAAAGTAGTGAACTCCTGCGTTATCAGGGGAAGTAGTGAACTCCTGCGTTATCAGGGGAAGTAGTGAACTCCTGCGGTATCAGGAAAAGTAGTGAACCCCTGCGGTATCAGGGAAAGTAGTGAACCCCTGCGTAATCAGGGAAAGTATTGAACCCCTGCGTAATCAGGGAAAGTAGTGAACCCCTGCGGTATCAGGGAAAGTAGTGAACCCCTGCGTTATCAGGGGAAGTAGTGAACTCCTGCAGTATCAGGGAAAGTAGTGAACCCCTGCGTTATCAGGGGAAGTAGTGAACCCCTTTAGTGTTCCACCATTCTCGGCAGGGCAGTAGAGGGGAAAACTTGAGGAGAGACGCTGCCCTCAAATAAGGACACGGGTCTGGTTGGGGGGGGATTTCATTTTATTGTCATCATCATTTTTAGTCCGTTTTTTTCGGTCCCACCACTGGCACAGTACTCCACCACCTGCTATCCACTTCTCTTTGCTTGGGCCAGACTGAACAGCTAACAGCTGGCTGCTCTTCTGACACCCTGATTGGCTAATCCCTACTGGTCACTTGCGCTTCTCCTGCCTGCTCGTCATTGAACCGTCTCTCTCCCAGTGCCAGACCTGGGCCTTCTTCACAGGGGTCGTCCTTCATTCGCCCTGAGAATGATACGGGCGGCATATGGGAATATGTAAATAATTTAATGAGGTCAAAAGTGTGAGCTCTCGTTTCTACCTCTCTTACCCTGAATACCAAATTTCCTGGATCCTATGTACTTGCATCTGCAGATTTTATTTATTCAAGTCGAAATGTTTTGGAAAAAGGTTTGGGTAATGAGTACATGTTGCCAATCCTTTATGCAGGTCCCGTTGTGCAGTACACATTTTAAAAGGTACAATGGTAAAACTTGTGTTTACTTTATTTCATCTTTTTATTATAGAACTTGTGACCGCCGCAGCCAGCCAATGACAACACAAAGTCATGTAGCTACTAATGCATTGGATATATTTCATTGCACATTGGAGACCAGATCATCGGTCAAAGTCCGAGTTTATACATAAAATAAAACCAGTGATGAATCATCAGATTTCATGTGCCAATCACATCACTGGCCCAACATGAGACCGAAAGACACGGTCAAATAGCTACTGTTGAACTCTGACACACTTGTCTTGTGCAACTACGCATTTTCAAATGAGGTTTTGAAAGGAGAATATTATATACTTTCATTCGATAACGGCGGTGTCAAGTGCAAGTAGAACTTAAATCCTTCTTGAAGGCCTCTCCTCCATTACCTCTGGTCGGTGTTGACGCTTTGCATTCCTCACCGCGGCTCTCAACAGTTTACAGGACATATTCAAATTCAATGGCTAATCATTTAAGTCCTCCCCTTTTATCTGGGAGATAGCGCCAAATGATCAGATGGCATCAGGATCAATATGAAAATTGGAATATGCAAAGCATGTTCTGTGTTTGGCATTGCTCAACCTTTTCCCTTTCATCTGAGCCTTTTGATGTTGCTTTGGATCTGCATATGCAGTGCGAGCGGTTAGTGGCTAAAAGCATCTTCAGACGAAAGTGCTTTCTAGCCAGTGTCCACCTTTCATTTTAATGACTTCACTTTTGGAATTAAATAATGAATGAATGTGTGAAATAGAACACTAAAAAAGGATTTGGGAAATCTGGGTCTATGACTTTCAGACAATACCTTTTCTTATAGTAATGGACATGGTTTGATTCCTCTCCGGCACTGATACAAATACATTCAAAATAAATTAGAACAAGACATGTGTGTTCTGTAATTTGGCTACTTTTATTCGAGCATGTTCATTTCCAAGAGAAATTACAAATTAAAAATTCAATAATACTTTTACAAAGACATTTCAGGAAAGATTTTCTTCAGTCATGGTTTATCATACATTGTATCTTAACAGTCCCTCTTCATTTTTTTTAGCAAAAAAAAAACAAGATGAAGAAAGTGGAATTCTTTTCAGTCGAAAATACAGTGTTTTCACAATATTGTATAAAAGTTCCCAAATTTGGAATTCCCAGTAACTGGAAAGTAAAGGAAATAAAACAAAATGATAAAGTCGGAAATTCACAATTAATGTTTCAAAACACAATAAATGCTCTCTTTACGTAAAATCTGCCCCAATGATCAACGCCAAGTTCCTTTTTACTAAAATATATCTATATATTGAAGAACTATAATACTGTACACTACAGTATGAAATAAATAAAATTAGGAAATATAAAATGGGCCACATAAATAAAATGTTATTCAACCTACAATTAAAATGAATGCAATTTTGTTCTTTAAAAAAGGGTTTGGTGTAACACAGACAAAAGTTAATGAAAAAAATAAACAACCCTGAAAATTGCACAGACGTATTAACTAAGGAACTGCTGCCTATACTACTAATACTGACATGGGTGCTTCAAAGAACGAGGTGAACTATTTCTTAATACCGAAGCTGGTGAAGAAGTGACACATGTCACCTTCCTTTTACACAATACAAGGATGGCACTTGCAGAAACAGACAGATTAAAATGTTTGCATATAAGGCTTTTTCTTCTCAAAAACACCTTACAAAGGCTTTCTCCTTCATTGTTCACGTCACCCATCCATCCACTGTAATTGTCGAACCATTTTTCCCTTCATTTCAAGGTCTCTTTAAGACTTCAATATCTTAAAATCAAACAGGTATTATCTGTTAAGTTCCTTCACATAAAGAAATGCTGAGGCCTAAAACTGTGTGGTTTGCAGGCCTGACAATAGGGCAAAACTATAGACAACACATTAAGTGAAAGATAAGTAATAATACTGATGGACTGTAGTGTGGACACTACTGCTTTTTTCAACACTGTATAAATATATACATAGGCAATACTTTTTTTATTATTTTGTAGTGATTATAGTAGCGGAGTGCAATTTGTACAAGTCACTAGTTTGTGCTATAAATACTATGGAACAAAGGGTGTTTAGGATGTTAGCACCACACATATTTTTAGGCCTTAATACTGTACAATTTTTTAAATGTATTACTTTATTCATTTTTAATTTTTGCATAATGCAGCCTCTTACACGATTCCCTCACCCAACCCCCAACCCACCCACCCAATCAAAACTTCGAATCAATGTCTCCTTTGGCAGACCGAACCACCCGCCCCCAGGAGTCCTCCAATACAAAGCCTCCTAGAAGCTTCAGGCACGTGCATGTACAGCTTCAACACAGCAGTGTGTTGGGGAAAAACCAAGCAGTAACAATACTGAACAGAAAGAGTAAGATGGGAAGCATTTAAAATGCAGTCGTTTCATTACATGCCGTCCTCCATATTGTCCTCGCGGTCCGATTTGGTTTCTGTTTTCCCGTCCAGCGAGCTATCGTCCATCGAGTGCTCTCCGTTCTCCTCCTCGTCCCTCAGCGTGTCCGGATCCGTGTCCATGCTCTTATTCTCGCTCTCCTCTTCCTCCTCTTCGAACTCCTCCTCCCTGCGTCCTATCTTTGCGTACGTTCCCTCCACCTCCTTCTGACGATCTCTCATTCCGCCGTTCATCCCACCGTCCCTCAGAATGCCCTCGCGCTCCTCCAGGCCGGGGTAACCCTGAGGAGTCATGCCCTGTAAGTAGGCCCGGCTCATTAGTAGCTCGGTGGGCTCTAAATGACCCTTCTCCCTGGCCTCTCTCTCGGCCGCTTCCCTCTCCTCGGCCTCCCTTTTGCAGTAGGAGTAGCGGTGGTTCATGTGCTGGGAGTAGGAGCCTGAGTGAGAGAAGCGCTTCCCACACTTGTCACACTGGTACGGCTTCTCACCCGAGTGCAGGCGCGAGTGCTCTATGAGGTGGTGCTTGTGTTTGAATGCCTTCTTGCAGATTTGACACTGGTGCGGACGTTTACCTGAGAGGCGAGAGGGACGGGAGAGCAAACGTAAGTGTCACAGCTCGCAACGTCGTTACAGCATCTCACATGAACGGGGAAGAAAAAAAAACACAAGGATGAGAACAAACACAAACTAAAAAGTCAATTTTGATGATTCAAATGCGCGTGAGGCAACAATCGCAGTGCCAGTTCTCCTATTTGTTTATTCCAAAGCAGAAGATATGAGAAGCTCAAAGGAAACAGACTGTCTGTGCATGCATTCATTTCTATGTTTACATTACGAAATTCCCTCCTATCGCTAAAGCATGGAGTACCAGAAACACAAAACACTTGTTTTCGGCATGAGTACCACACTGATGATGCAAAATAAACAAACCAAACTAAACAAACAGAAAGCTTTGTCAAGGAAATAAACATACGCGCAATGAAAATTGAACAAGAGGAACACGTTCAGCTGCCCTGAACGTCTCACAATTGCTATGCGCCTCCGGTCCCTCGATTATTTCAGGAGTTACAATGAGTCAGTCACCTCGACTCCACTCGGATCATAAGACGGGATCCTCCAAATGCACAAGTGTCAGGGGGGAGAAACGCAACCACCCCTATATTGATGGATTAATCTACATCCGTCCGGCTAAATAAAAACTCCCCCCAGTAGCTGGCAATGGTCATGGCACATATGCCTGGGTGGGGAGTCTCGACCTTCGTTTGGCTTAACCATACCTCCGCACATCCATGAACACAGCACTGCAAAACAATTCACATGACGGTCGGTTTCTCAATCGGCATACAAATCGGATGTGGACACCCTGTGTGCAGCCTAGTACAACACGCGCACACACACACGCACAAACAGCTGGGCAACTACTAGCCGCAAGTAGCCGCGGGACGCCCTTAAGATCCTCCACGGCTCCCATTCCGGTAGCACCTACACACTCCTACTACAAGCACCGCTGAGCACAGGAGGAGAAAGCGCAGTCTGCGTGAAACCTCCTCCGCTCAGCTGTGCTGCACGAAGGGCGGGGGGGGGGGGGG